>JAKCPI010017766.1:0-10032 GCA_023213315.1 Euborellia annulipes | reverse complement strand
GCAAGCAGCTAATTATATTTCAATTTATTAAGAAACCAGGGCCGACGTTTCGGTCACATATGGGACCATCCTCAGGGCTACAAAATGAAGAAAAGAACATTTAACAGATAGATACAATCAATTACATAGAAATTTTTTTTTTTTTTTTTTTCTTTTTTTTTCTTTTTTGTTATTATGTTTATAATTACCCAGGTTAATGTCTGAAAATACATATAGTCCTCGCCAAGTTATATTGGGCATACACAATTGCATGTAGCTTAATCATGACAATGCCTCAAATTATGTTATTACAATACCATGGACAGAGAGTGAATGACATTTTTTTATTAAATTTCTCTTCCTTTTTAATAGAAAGTTATTTATATATTTATATATAAATTATAGATAAATACTGTTATTCTTAATATATGATTAAAAGAAAAAGAAAAAAGGAATATTTAAAACAGTTAATATAGACACTCCCATTTTGATACAAATAATCATTCAATTCATTTTAATAAAATAATAATGATATTATAAAACACCTCTATAAAGCCTTATTGTTGCACTAAAGTCTTTTTAAAATTTACAGTATTGTTAACCGAAATGTAAATATTTTCTAAAATTTCTCGCTTAAACCTATTAGACTCAAAGGCCAAAATCTGTGTAGAATCAAAATCAAAAATATGGCCTGTCTCAAGTGTGTGAGCTGACAAAGCAATATAGTCTTCATTTTTCGATATATTATATTTATGTTGATAAATCCTTTTGTGCAGATATTGACGCGTCATACCCACATAACACAAATTACAATTTGTACAGTCAATTTTGTATACTAAATTACTGTTTTTTAAAAAAGGTGTAGGTGTTTTGTTGTTAAATACACAGGTTAGAGTGTTAATAGGTTTAAAACTAATTTTTAATGCAGGGGCTAGACCATTAATTAGTCTTTTTAGTCTTTCACTTAGGCCCACAATGTAGGATAAGCTCCTATAAACAGGCTGGGAGGTATCACTTTGTCCATCAGGCGGTAGGGTCGGCGTTCTCTGGTGGGCCTTCAATCTGTGATTGTATAGATTGAATATCTTCTCAGTAAAATGCCACGGGTAATTGTTTATTTTAAGTAATTGTTTCACTTTACTAAACGTTTCGGCCTTATATGGTTGATCAGACAACCTATCCGCTCTAAGAATTAAATTAAAAACTAAATTCTGTTTGTGAATGAGAGGGTGGTTGGAAAAATAATTTAATAACCGGTCAGATTTTACATCCTTCCTATTCCATTTTGTATAAATCTTGTTATTACTTCTAATTAGTTTCAAGTCAAGAAAACTTATTACGCCATCTAATTCCAATTCTTCAGTGAATTTTATATTTTCATCTAAAGAGTTAATGATATTCAGAGTAGGAGCAACTTCATTTTTTGGCAAAGCTGTCACTATATCATCAACATATTTATAAAGAAAAGGGACCGTGTAGGGAAAAAATTGTTATAATTTTGAAAGAGATGATCCATATAGATATTCGCTATCACTGGTCCCAAACTGCTACCCATCGCCACCCCCCTCTTCTGCTGGAATACCCTGTCGCCAAAAACAAAGTAGGCATTATCAAATATCAATTTCAAAATCTCAAAAAATTGCTCCTTATCTAACTTAGTATGATCTTCAATTAGGGACCATTTGTTAAGAATTAATTTGTAAGCCTCATTTAAATCAATATTGGTAAATAACGAGACCACGTCAAAAGAGACTAAAATTTCGTCATTTTTAAGAATGACGTTTTTCAATTTCTCCCTAAAAGAAAACGAATCTTTAATGTTGATGCTATCAAGAGGAATCTGATTTAATATTCCGACCAAATATTTGGATATTTTATATAAAAGGCGAGCCAACAGTTGTTACTATAGGGCGCAGAGAGTTATTTTTATGTGTCTTGACTAGACAGTAAAGCTTAGGAGCAATTCCATTATGAGTGATACAATTACTCAATTTGAATTTCTCATCACCTAGGTCATTGCACGCAATAATATTTTTAATTAGACTATTCACTTTATTTTGTAGAACATTAGTTGGATTAGTTTTTAAAACTGTGTATGTGTTTTCATCACTAAGTAATAAATTAGTTTTATTAATATATTCAATTCTATTCATTATGACGGTATGATTGGATTTGTCACTTTTTACAACAATAATTTCATCTTTATTATTTTTATAAAATTTTTTTGTTTCAATCAGATATTTTTCTATTAGCCTACTATTAAAATTAAATGATTTGTTTGAATTAGTATAGTTAGTAATTATATTTACCGCTTTGGAACGCGCTTCATCAATTTTATCAGTTGGCAAATCATTTATTATAAATTCTGTATCAGCAATTAGCCTATACAATTGCCTTTTTGAGTTGGAAAGATCTAAAAAATTGTGTGTATGACCCAGAGAAAGGACAACATTCACTGAGGTTGGAATGTTTATGTTAGACAAGTTTATTACATAATCACTCGTAATCCCATCAGGCGTATAGTTATTCATTGTTAGTAAGGAATTAATTTTATTAATCAAAATTGCTCTTTTCGATTGAAGAATCATGGAAAAGGCCTTGTGTTGTGATTCAAAAAAATAGTTCAATATATCATTTGGAAGAGAGAAGGTCAAATTATTTCTAATTCTGCTTAAGGCCAATTTTGTCTTAGCAAGCAAACTATGGGCGTCATTGATCTCAAGAACAAAAATCTTTTTTTCTAAAATGGAATAGCAAGGGGTTTAACCTCTCAAAACCGACCTGTGAAAATATGTCTGAATTTTTGTAAGTTAAATTATTGCAAATATGAGGGGGTGTCATATTCAATTTCTTCATTTCAAGCAGATAGATTATTCTATTTTTAGTTTTGGCCAATTTACAATTCAGGTTCATATAACACTTAATGTCACGCAAACAATTTGGGCCATAATTCAGTAATATAAAGTTCAAAAAACCTGATTCAATGTTCAATCTCTCCATCACACAGTGTTCACAAAGATGTTCAAATAGCGCTCTTCTTGGATTTATTTGAAGGAGGTATATAGCTGAGTGTTGATATTAGAGTAGGAAGAATAAATGAGCAAGCAGCTAGTTATATTTCAATTTATTAACAAACCAGGGCCGACGTTTCGGTCACGTATGGGACCATCTTCCAGGGCTACAAATAAAAATTTAAGAGATATATAGATACAATCAATTACATAAATTTTTTTTTTTTTTTTTTTTGTTATTATATTTATAATTACCCAGGTTAATGTCCGAAAATACATACAATCCACGCCAAGTTATATTGGGCATTCACAATTATACTTAATAATAATGATCATGCTTCAAATTTTAATTATTATTATTATATGAAGAGAGAGAGAGAGTTATTTTTTTTTTATTTTTCTTTTTTTTTTAAAGAAGGTTATTTATTTATTTATATAATATATAAATATTTTTTTTTTTATATATGATAAAAAGAAGAATTTTAAAAAAGAAGTTATAATATTTTTTTTTTTTTTAAAAAAAATATTTTTTCTCTTCTTGTCAGAGAAAAAAAAAATATTATATAAAACCACTCTAAAAAGGCGTTTTTTTGGAAGAAAATTTTTTTAAAAATTAAATGATTGGAAAAAGAAAAAAAATACTTCAAAAAAACTCCATGAAAAATCTTATTGGACTCAACGGGCAGCATCTTTGGACAAAAAAAAAAGAAAATATGGGCTGTTTCAAGAGGGTGAGCGGACAAAGCAATATAGTCTTATAGAGGCAATAAGGCTTTATAGAGGTGTTTTATAATATCATTGTTATTTCCGTTAAGACGAGTTGAATGATTATTTTTATAAAAATAGGAATGTCTATATTAACTCTTTTTTAAATATTCCTTTTAATCATATATTAAGATAACAGTATTTATCTATAATTTAAATATATAAATAACCTTCTTTTAAAAGGAAGAGAAATGTAATAAAAATATCACTCACTCTCTGTCCATGGTATGATAATAATTAAAATTTGAGGCATGATCATGATTAGTTTAAGTATAATTGTGAATGCCCAATATAACTTGGCGTGGATTGTATGTATTTTCGGACATTAACCTGGGTAATTATAAATATAATAACAAAAAAAAAAAAAAAAAAAAAAAATTTATGTAATTGATTGTATCTATCTATCTCTTAAATGTTCTTTTTCATCATTTGTAGCCCTGAAGATGGTCCCATACGTGACCGAAACGTCGGCCCTGGTTTGTTAATAAATTGAAATATAACTAGCTGCTTGCTCATTTATTCTTCCTATTCTAATATCAACACTCAGCTATATACCTCCTTCAAATATACTTTTACATTAGATTTGAAATAAGATTAATTCCCACCTTATTATTGATTCTAGGTGGGGGTATCAACCTGAACGCTTGCAGGCGGGCATATACATAATAGTATACACCTTAACCGCTTCTTTACCTTTATTAATTGGGATTTTTTGATCCATTATATTAAATTAATGGTCATTAAATAAATCAGTTAATGAAAGATTATAATCGAACAGACCTAGTATGTTGCATACATAAAAGTAAGGATATGAATACGGCTGATCGAACTCTCTATTATTTATACGTACACTACGCACACTAATACTGTTGATTTCAACAAAATCGCATAAATGGGATTTTTCAACGGCCGGATCCGGCCCGAGAGCCGGTTTTTGCCCACCCCTGCCCTACATGATCCTTTTCTCTCTTCATTGGATGACCAAACTTTTTTCGATCCCCCCCCCCCCCCCCCGAGAAGAAATGCAAACAGTTATAAAAACTAGTAATCTAAAGAAATTATGATTTCCACTCTTGAATTTCAATTGAATTTTAACAATCAATTAAAATAAATAGGAAAGGGGTCTAAATGGCCATAGATGCCGACAAAGTCCTAAAATAAAAAATAAACCCCCCCCGACAAAATTGCATTAATCGGTCCCTGTTTTGATGTTCGATTTTGTGTAGGTAAATTTTCTTCAATGTTATCAGAAAAACAAAAAATATAATAAATATAGAAACAATAGAGTAATTGAATCAAATTAAAGTTTCAATATTTCCTAGTGAATTTGATCCTTTGCCATCCCCTACACAGATTTAAATATTTTCAAAAAAAGAATGTAAAATGTGTAACAAAATTCTAATGATATGAGTACTAAGCTCAACTGAAAAATCATCTTTGAAATATATAAGCAAATTAGACAACTGGTTAAAACGGCATCTCTATTCGCTGTTTTATCGTGCGGGCAAATTTATAATTGGGGGCCTGGCGTCGGCGTGCCGCTCGCCCCACACGGCTCAGTCAGCCTATTCAAAAAATAATAATACAAATGTTTGCTCTAAATTACAAATGATAAATTTATTATCTTGATATTTCTGAGCATTTTGCCAACTACAATGTTTTATTCAGTGACGATCTCAGATTTCAAATGGCAAGAGAGTAGTAGCGTGGCGAGGACGGCGTACGATATGGAGCTCCTCGGACGACAACGAAGGATGAGTTGGCTTCACCGGATCAAAAGAGACATGACATGAGCCTGGCCTGTAAGAGACAACAGCATTGGATAGGGGGGAGTGGAAGGCGAGAGTAAGGTCCGCCGACCCCCGCACCGTGGCTTTAAGGCGAAGATAGAAGACGAAGAAGAAGAAGGAGAACTCAGGATTCAAATTAGCATTAAAAAAACAAACAATTTTAAATGACAATCTGTCCAAAGGGGAGATGGCTATTGACTTTGACTGCATGGATCTTATACTAAGTATTAAGGAAATTAAAAAAAAAAATACTAATAAAATATATATATATATACAAGATATATTTAAAAAAAAATATAATTTGAACAAATAAAAGAAAAACAATATCACAAAATAAAAAGAATGATATTTAAAACAAAATGGTGACCACAACCAACGAAAATAGGATACATTTGTTTAAGAAATAAATAAAAAGAGATTTCCGACAGTCTTAGAAAAAAAGATAAAAAAGGGGGGGGGGGGGGGACATCCTTGTACAAGGATGTTGGAATGATCTTTAAATTTACTTTTTTTTTTCTTTATTTATATAATTTTTTTTTACATTTAAAAAGTATATACTGCACTTTGTTTTTACATACATACATACATACATTTATATATACACACAAACGACAAACATTCTTTATTGAGACGTCAAGGTCTTTTGATTAATTTTAAACATTAAGATTTTTGTTTTAAACGTATTCACTTTTAATTTTAATTCTTTTTCCATTCACAGATCTACACTTTATTAAATAGGGCGGCTGCTTTTTAAGCTCAAATATTAAATTTGATCCCAAATAGGGAACACTTTTTGTTTTTTTATCTAATTTTTTCCAATCAATCACATTTATTAAGAAGATATATACAACAAATACTATATGAGAACGTAAAGAAAAGAAAAAGAGAGAAATTGTCTTTCTGAGTCTGCAAGGAATGAAGTTGAAGTTGAAAGTGAAGAATTCGGTAATTGCGAGTTCATTAATATTGGCAACTTTTTCCAGGGGAAATACTCCCTTCCCTTCCCTTTATTTCCTTTATTAAAGGTGATCGAGATATATGCAAAAATAACAAAAATTTTGAAGAAATACGAATATTATTACTAGGAACCGATCGAATTTTCGGTTTTGGCCAAAAACCAGCCAAAATCTGAGTCTGAAAAGATGGGATCTCGACCAAATTAGCTCATCGCCACCTCTTTTAGGCTAATAAAGGGATATGAGGGAAAGTTGCCAAAATTAAGGCCCCATTTCCTCTAAGTCCGGCTTTAATCGTACACGCCTCAACGTGTGTGGTAGCGGCCTCGATCCTGATTGAAATTCACTAATATTTTTCTCAAGGCCGGAATCGGGTCAGTTTTTCGCTGCGTTCAAAATGAATTGGATACCAATTATTTGAAATAAATAGGGATGTGGTCTAAATGAGCTTAGATGCCGAAAAAGACTTTAAAATAAATTAATAAAATAGGCCTATATTTTTTTTTTTTTGTTTTTCGCTTAAAATGTAGCTACAGTATATTTATTAAATTTTAAATAAATTTTGGAAAATTTGATAAAATTTTATTAAAGAAAATTAGTGTATAGGCCTTGAGAAAATCTTTAGGTCCATTTCCTCGAGGAAAACCCTATCCGCGTATGTCCGAGGTTTCCTTGAGGACGCCCTTCCCGTGCCTTTTAATGAACTCGCTGATCTCATACCAAATTGAATCAGTCATTTCAAAAACCTGATGCCTAGATGCGGAAAATGCCATTTTATCAGAGCATACTCTATTTAGCTGGCCAACTGCAAATATTGAAGGGAGTGATGGAGAATGTGATTATGTATCTTAAAATATAAAATAAAATGTCTCATGTTAATAAGTTAATATTTAAGTGTAATTTTTAATAATTGATTGTTTTGTTGAAATGCCACGAAAGGTGCGATTATGTTGGAGCTGCGATAATCGATAAGAGCAGAGCAGAGAAAATAGAAACATGCTTTTGAATATGTTGGAGCTGCGCTGAGAATCCTTCTTTGATCCCGATTCATTTTCTTTGCTCTTATTGGAGATAAAGAAATTTTTTTATATTTTTTTTTATTTAAAATAAAATAGATTTACTTACGATTTGTAGGCCTATGTGTTTTTTGTGCCACTTCAATTCAATCAAGGGCGGATACAAGGGGGTAAAGGGGGTAATTACCCCCCTCCCTGAGATTTGAAAAAAAATGTATTTTAAATGTATAATTTTAAAAATTAATACTTAAAAATTTGATTTGTATTTATATTCTGGCAAACAAGTATAGAATGCGCCTTTAAGTTACCGAAATTAAGAAAAAATTGTGTGCTGTGCGACTAGTCACACCAGATCCCCCCCCCCGAGAAACACCTCTGGATCCGCCCTTGAATTCAATCAACTTTTAAATCTATTAATATAATACATAATAGATTTAATAATTTATTTAATTAAATATATAGGCTAATATTTTAATTTAATTTAATATTTAATATAGAGTGGTACCTCGAGATACCAGTTATTTGAGATACGAGCTGTCAAGCGAGCTCCGATGCACGACCAGCTGGCAGTTGCTCGTATCTCAAATAACTCGTATGTTAGGACACTCGTATCTCGAGTTACCACTGTACATAGATATGTTTTGAAAATGTGATATTATGTTCTAAATCTTCTCTGTCAATTATAGCATTATGCAACTCGACTTAACAAAATCTTTACCTCCGATCCACACCCATATTCACGTTTTTATTAATATCTTGAAGCAAATGCCAATTTACAACGGTTAAAAACAGTTTAAACTTTTAGACACCGCCTTTGTCTTTGCTATTATCGCAGCTCCAACGCAAACACCCCTAGCGAGCTTGATTTGAGCTCTGCTCTTATCGTTTATCGCAGCTCCAACATAACCGCACCAATACCCAGATTCGTGCTAAAACATCAAAAGTCAAAAACATTTTTAGGTTTTTTTCATTATCAATATTGATAAACTAAGAAAGTTATTCGACATTTCAATCTTTTAATCCACACATATACTATACAGTATATTGAATCCAAAAGTCTTTTAAAACTCGTTTATTTGTTTTTTCTACCTTGGATCTCAAACCAGGTGATTTCAGATTTAGGTAGATGAATAAATATGGAAAACAAAATTTCTCTTATTTTTTATTAAAATTTATTGGCCAACTCGAAGCGCAAACTAAGTTTCGTCCTATCAGACATCATCAGGGCCTGCAATAGATATAACTCCTCTTTACCATATCATATTACAACATTAATTGTTTTTTAATTAGAGGAAAAACTTGTCATCTTAAAAAATTAAAATACATCTTATAATTTTTTTTTTTTTTTTTAAATAAGAGAAATTTTGTTTTCCTTATTTATAAATTGAAAATTCCTGGAATCTGTGTGGAAGCTGAGATCGCTTATTTGTGATTTTATTGATTCATGATTGAAAATTCTAATATAAGGTTTTTGAAATGACCAATTCAATTAACAATTTTTTTTTTTTTATAAAAACGAGTTTTTCGCTCCTTCGGCCAAGAGAAGCAATCGAGAGCAATCGAATGTTGTGTGATGTGCTTCCTCGTTCGTTTTTCACTCTTAGCTCTTGAATTGAAATTTTTTTCAATAGAAGCTATTTTTCCTAATGAAAATAATTTCAAGCCCATCAATTTAAGGGGGTGGTGGGGGAGCTTTTTCATTTCCCGTTCATGTTTAAAGACGACGCTTCCATCAACGTCATCATCATCTATCAATATATACGTATAATTCTAGAAAATTTATTTGATTACAATAATAATAATACTTGTTTACTCTATTATACTTATAATACAAATATTTTTTTTTTTTTATAAACGAAGATTTGAGCGATAGGAAAATAAAGAAAAGAAAAAGAAAAAGAAATGAGTATTATTCAAATAAAAATTAACTGAGAGTTCGTAAAAGAAAAAGACAAAAGAGTGATGTCATCGATAAGTCAGTCGAGGGGGAAAGAGTTTGTCTAGCAAAGCTCTTAGGCCATTTAGAGGATACTCATTATTTCTAGTCGGGATTCGGTCATCCATTTGGTATCCAAATAAATAACTATCGGACTTGTTATTATCATTAACCTCAATGCCAAGAGGGGGTGGAACAACCCCCCCCCCCTGCACTATTCACTTTTGGAGAAGCCGAAATATCCGGGGAGAAATTTATCTTCCCATATAGTGTGAAAACAATAAAAAAAAAGGAATTTAAGGATGGAATAAGAAAATTGGCACCGAAAGAGATAAACGACACCCAAAATTTGATATATTTTTAATTTAAGGATTCTTTCTTGCTCTGTAGACATTATTTTTAATTGATTGAGAGAGCAGAGGATGTCGGAGCGACTTTTATATATATAAATTAAAAAAACGATTGTGTTTATTTAAAGCTTTTCTGGTTTGAATTATTATTATTAGGGCAATTTTGAATTAGAGACATTTCGTATTAATTATTTATAGTTGAGATGTAAGTAGTGGCTGTGTATGTTGA
>JAKCPI010017765.1:0-22336 GCA_023213315.1 Euborellia annulipes | reverse complement strand
TTTGATCGGGTTTTTACTTCAAATACTCCTATGTGCAGCGTCGGCAATTCTTAATCAAATTGTGTTGATTTACTTAGAAGAAAAGAGCAGGATTAGAATGAGATGGATAGCAGATCTTGTAGCAAGGAATAGCGATTGCAGCTACGTTTATTTCGTTTATTAGTCATTTCAAGCCGTCGTTTCGGTCAGATATACCACCATCCTCAGGACTGAAGCGTGTCAACAAAATTCCTCAAAACGTCGAATGGCGCAATTATGTAAACTTTTTTTTGTAATTTAATAAAGACCAAATGCTATGCGAGTCAAGTAAGAATTGATCATTTCTATCTGACCGAAAAGTCGGCTTGAAATGAATAATAAACGAAATAAACGTAGCTGCAATCGCGCTTTTCTTTATTCCTTACTAAAAGAGCAGGATATCATCCAAGCAAAAAGTCTAACGTTATTTCGATTCAAGAAATGAAATTGACCTATTTTGTGTCTGTTACTGGAGGGTGAGATTTCTGCTCCCACCCGAGGAGATTTCTGTGCATCTATTTGCCTCCTCATTCAAGAAACCCTTCACTTGGACATCAGACATTGATATTAAAGTCGAAAAATGTCCTAGAATTTGTTTCTATTTATTTTCCATCACTTTGAAGATAAAATGACAAATAATTTTTTTTTTTTAATGACCACGAGCTGCTCGAGTAAAGGCCATTTTCTCATTGGATCGAAAGGATAAGGATAATTTTTTTTTAAGGGGCCTGGAAGGAACCTCTTCGCGGTGGTTTTTTTCCTATAAATCCATATATTTTAAATAGCATGTACAGTGAGGGGCAATATAAAGCCCCACCCATGCGTTTATTTCATTGTTTTTATAAAAGAAAATGAAAATCTTTATTGGAAATTTTCTAAGTTTGAACCATGAAAGTTTCCAGTTTTTTTAAAACAATGAAATAATCACAAGTAGAAAACACATGGGTGGGACTTAATATTGTCCCTCACTGTACCGATTGCTACAGGGGGACTTTTTTCTGCTACGGCTGATGAATCATCTCTTGATCAAAACTAAAAACAAGGATGATGTTTTGTGGCTTTTATTTATTTTTGTCTCTATACAAATATTTATATTCTAACCCACTTAGATATAATCTTAGATGAAGGGCGGATACAAGGGGGTGGGGTAAAGGGGGTAATTACCCTCTCCCTGAGTTTTGGGAAAAAAAATTTTATTTTTAATATAAAATTTTAAAAATTTATACTTAAAAATATGATTTATATATATAGTCTATATATTAATATTAGAGTGGTCCAAGTTTATTGATGGTCAAAAATAAAAATCCGAAATCAAAAAACACTACCCTCTCATTTTATTCCTTTATTAAAGTAAAAATTACCTGCAAAATTTTAGACCGATCACGTTTACCTGGCCCAAGAGGGTCAAAGTTCATCGATTTCCCCTAAATTTGACTATTAACACCTGTAACTCCTAAACGGTTGGTCCAGCAAAAAAAGTTCATCAGTAATTTTTCGAAGAGCATTAGATTTACTAAAAAAAGTCCTTTAACATTTTTTAGTAAAACCAACGGTTTTCATGATATGGGCAAAAAATCGAATATGGTTAATACGCACATCACATTGATTTTCAAATAACACTAATAGGGGTAATGAAATTTTTTTTCGAGTTCCGAAATAATTTTATCAAATTCTTAAGTAAAATGACCTCCTGAATCCAAATATGACCTCCGTTTTCCCCCACCCCGTTCCGTTTTCGGGGGAAACCCCTACTATGATTTTTTTGCAATTTGAGGGACAAAATCCTCTCCAAAATTTCCCCCCCCCTTCTTTCGATCAAAATGTTCATGTTTTTAAACTTTTCACTTATCTTGACGTTCAGAAGAATAATAATTCCTTTTAATCCCTCCATATTTAATTCATGGCCCTAAAATTAACGAAAAGGGGTGGAATCAACATAAGTAGGGGGCTCCCCCTCAAAAACGGTACGGAGTGGGGGAAAACGGAGGTCATATTTGGATTCAGGAGGTCATTTTACTTAAGAATCTGATGAAATTATTTCGGAACTCGAAAAAAAAATTCATTACCCCTATTAGTGTTATTTGAAAATCAATGTGATATGCCTCTTAACCATATTCGATTTTGTGCCCATACCATGAAAACCGTTGGTTTTACTAAAAAATGTCAAAGGACTTTTTTTTAGTAAATTTAATGCTCTTCAAAAAATTACTGATGAACTTTTTTTGCTTGGCCAACCGTTTAGAAGTTACAGGTGTTAATAGTCAAATTTAGGGGAAATCGATGAACTTTGACCCTCTGGCGGGCCAGGAAAACGTTGTCCGATCGGTCTAAAATTTTGCAGGTAATTTTTACTTTAATAAAGGAACAAAATGAGAGGGTAGTGTTTTTTGATTTCCGACTTCACTTTTTTTGAACCACCCTAATATATATACTGGTAAACAAGTACAGAATGCGCCTTTAAATTACCGAAAATAAGAAAAAATTGTGTGCTATGTAACCGGCGAGGAGATTAATTTTATAAAAACTGAAAAAAGAGGTATTAGGTATTATTATTTTTATTATTACTGTTTAGGGTAGGGTTACCATAAGTCCGGATTTGGAACACGTGTCCGGTTTTGCGTCCGGATCTGTGAAATGTCCGGATTTTATTAATATGAACTGGAAACCAAGGGTGGATACAAGGGGGGTAAAGGGGGTAATTACCCCCCGAGATTTTAAAAAAATACCTTTTTTTTAACGTAAAATTTAAAAAATTAATACTTAAAAATTCTATTTGTATTAATAAAAAAATTTTCGCTCCGGGCGGGAAAAATTTTTGGTTCCGCGAACGGCACTTAAAAAAATTTTTGGTTCCACGAACGGTATATGAAAAAATTTTTGGTTCCGCGGGTGGAAAAAAATTTTCGCTCTCTAAAAAAAAGGTAAAATATTTATACGGGCGGGAAAAATTTTTGGTTCCGCGAACGGCACATGAAAAAATTTTTTGGTTCCACAAAATCAAAATTTTGGTTCCGCGAAAAACAAAATTTTTCGTAGAAAAATTTTTGAGAACAGCCCCCCCCCCCCCGAAAAAAATTTCTATATACGCCCCTGGTGCTGTGCGGCGAGTCACACCAGATTATCCCCCTCCGAGAAACACCTCTGGATCCGTCCTTGCTGGAAACGTGGCCAAATTGGGGAATTTTACTCCGCGTCGCACCTTAGGTGCCCCATAATACTTAATTTTTAATTTAAAATGCTTATAAATCAAGCAAAGTTTGATAATGTTTTTCACGTCTCAGGATAGCTAAAAAAGCAGATTTCCGTGCCTAATTTTCAAAAATTTTTCCATACCCCCCAGACCACCTGGAAGTCGTCTGTCCCAATCTGGACTCAATCAATTTAAGAAATTTTGACAAATTTTTAAATAAATATTATAAACTATACATTACTGTTTAAAAAATTGTGTAAAAAATTGTTGACCTGAAGGCCACTATATAGTCTTTTATAAACTAGAAAAAAACTTTTAGGTACAATTAAAAAAAAAAATCTTGTTTGGCGAGATATTTTTTGTTTCATTATCAAAAAAATTTTAATATCGAATTTTTGATTTTGCAATACCATCTCTATATATTTAATATATAGAGTCAGAGAAAGTAAAAAAAAAGATTTGTAGATTAAAAAAAATTTTTAATTTTTTTAAAGTTGTTTTGATGATTCTAACCTTAACATGACAATTTGACATGTATAAAGATTTATTAAGGATCAATAATGACACATTTATTTAAAATTCGAATAAAAAAGGTATATATATATATATATCTGTAAACTTTATAATTCATTAATTTTTCTTAACAATTTTTTAAATTATAGAATTTCATATTTGATAAGAAGATATATTTTTATTACCGGAATTTTTCTACTCCCAGGCCAAGAAGTAGAATTTCTCAAGAAAATCGAATTGGACCCGAAGGATGGTTATTATTGGTAATTTGGAAAATAAATAAATTATCTATTTTTTTTAATTTTTTCAAATATACATTTATTTAAAATTTTTTTTAGATAATTCCAACTACAGCTTTTGGCTTAGGATGCTGGCAAGTCAGAAGAAGAGAATGGAAATTGAATTTAATAAAAGAATTAGAATCCAAAACCAGGCAAATTCCACAAGAATTTCCCAATGAGTAAGAACTTACAAATTAATTCCTAATTTAGGCACAATATTAAACAATATTCCTTTGATATATAAATTTTCCAATTTTAATAATAATAATTGATTAAGGCTTTTAACATAGTTTACACCCAGAGAGAATATATTGAGGGTGAAAATATGAACGACAATTGCAATAGAATTTTAATACAGTATCGAATTGAATAAAAATCCATCACCCAGGTTCACTTGGATTGGAGGTGCTCAGATTAAAGGAATTAACTCATTTTGTAATATTAGATTCACCAGTAATTTATACTTTGCTAATAAAAATAAAAATTCTTTTATCTAATAATATATTGTGTCCATGTGTAGTACCTGTTTTGTGATTTAGTTAAATTAATGATTTTTCGTTTTTATTTTTTAGCTTACATGAAGTGAATTATTTAGAATACCAACCAGTTAAAGTGAGAGGAGTTTTCAATCATGAAAAAGAAATGCTCCTGGGGCCTAGAAATTTAGTTGAAGAAGAATCCAAACCAGGATCAACAATATTCACAAGTCAATCCAAGTCTCATTCTGGTTATCTTGTAATAACTCCGTTTACACTTAGTGATAGAAAGTAAGCAATATTTTAAAATGCTAATTGTTTATCTCTATTATAATATATATATATATATATATATATATATATATATAAATTGTTCAAAATTGGTTTTTGCCTTAAAATAAAGAATTTGATAAAAACTTTCTGATTGAGTAGAAGGGAGAATCATAAAACCTTTAGATTTTCAATAAAATATACATTTCAAGCTAGTTAAACTTCACCATCGGGCAAATTAGCTCTTATAGTATGCCTACTTGCAGAGTAATAGGTCGAAACATCCTTGTCCCACTCTTATAATATATATATATTATATAATATATAAGCTATGTATTACTGTTTAAAAAACTGTGTAAAAAATTGTTGACCTGAAGGCCATATGGTCTTTTATAAACTAGAAAAACTTTTAGGTACAATTAAATAATAAAATATATTATATACCCCCGTTTCATAACTATAGGTTTACCGGTTTTTTCTCTTAAAACTTATTATTTTCAAAATGAAACTTTTATTTCTCTTTTTAAAATAAAACATAATTAAAATAAAAGCTATTAATTATTTTAATTCTTAATAAAAACTATTATTATTAAATTAAATCAAATAATATCAAATTTCACGCATTTCATAACTACAGGTACAGTGAGGGACAATATTAAGTCCCACCCACGCGTTTACTACTTGTGATTATTTCATTGTTTTTATAAAAGAAAATGAAAATCTATATTGGAAATTTTCTATTTATAATGTCTCGTGATACATATCTCAATGATGAAGAAAAAGTAAAAATTCTTGCGTTTAGAGAAGAAGGGTGTTCTGTTCATTTAGAAACATTGCAAGGAAAATAGGTCCAAGTCACATTGTGGTTTGGTAATTTCTTCAAAATCGGATGCATACGGTTCAATCAAAAGAAGGGAAATGTTTTTTTATTGTTCAACCATTTATTTGTGGCACTAGACGTATGAACGGATTCGTTTTCCTGCTGGAATATCCATTCTTCATCTTCAACTGTTCTTGAAATGGTTGAACAATAAAAAAAAAACATTTCCCTTCTTTTGATTGAATCATATGCATCCGATTTTGAAGAAATTACCAAACCACAATGTGACTTTTTTTTTTTTTTTTCTTGGAATGGGTGCATAAGGTCCGAAGACCTATAATGACCAGTAGTCACATGCAGCCAGGAAGAAAATAAAAACAAAAGGAGAAGCATAAAGGGGAAACTCAACTGCGGGAACTGAGAAGATGCCTGTTGAGGTTAGACTTGAAAGTCTGAAGATTGTAGGTTTTGGGGAAGATAGACGCAGGGAGCTTGTTCCAATCACGGGAGGTCATGGGGACAAAGGAAGAATGAAATTGATTTGTTCTGTTAGTCGTGATCTGAACAGCATAGGGATGCTGGGAAGATGCCTCTCTTGTGTTCCGTGAATATGTTGCATTGGGTGGGATAATTGATTTTAATTCGGCAGAGCATTGACCATGGTAATACCTGTAGAAGAGACTTGGACCTATTTTCCTTGCAATGTTTCTAAATGAACAGAACACCCTTCTTCTCTAAACGCAAGAATTTTTTCTTTTTCTTCATCATTGAGATATGTATCACAAGACATTATAAATAAGTAATAATTAAAGAATAAATTGCGAGACAATTACAAATTCAAAGACTGTATACTCCGGGAATATAAGCGATTTTTGCTTGGTGTACCTATAGTTATGAAATGCGTGAAATTTGATTTAATTTAAAAAATAATAGTTTTTATTAATAATTTAAATAATTAATAGCTTTTATTTTATTTATTTTTTATTTTAAAAACAGGAATAAAAGTTTATTTTTGTACTCTATGAGGAGCCATCAGGCTCTATGTACATTTTAACATGAATAAATAAATAAAAATAAAATAAAATAAAAAAATTAATAAGTTTTAAGAGAAAAAACCAATGTACCTATAGTTATGAAACAGGGTGTGTATATATATATACACGAATACCAATATAACCATCAATTTATTAATTGTATATATATATATGCGAAGATAAGTTTTCTCGGGTTGAGTCGCGTGTGATGTTGAGATTTACTCGACGTTTCGGCTCTCCTTTTGGAGCCATTTTCGTCGTCAGCCATCCAGCAAGCATTCAAGACCTCGAGCGCCATAGCAGTAAGAAAAAACCAAAACACAAATCACTTCGACCATCAACACGCAAACCGCCACCACACAACCAAACACATCTCAAAGACAAACACAAGCCTCGGAAACATCCAGCAATACATCGACTGGGGGAGTAGGCAGATTGAGGCCCCAAAGTCAACCTAAATTAAACACAGACACGATCACACACACACACACACACCCAATCTAAATCTCAGAAACAAACCCAATCTCCTAACACATCCACTAACCAAACCAATAACACATCGACTTGGGGAGGCAGATTGAGGCCTCGTAGTCAACCTAAACCGATCACAAACGCAATTACACACACTCAACCTTCCTCCTGCTCTCAGAGACCAAACCAAGCCTCTGAGGCATCCAAATTGACCTGGGGACCAGCAAGACTGCGACCCCGTAAACAATCCACCCCAACAATTCCCCCCTAATTCCATACTCTTGAAAATGGCTCCAAAAGGAGAGCCGAAACGTCGAGTAAATCTCAACATCAAACGCGACTCAACCCAAGAATACTTATCTTCGCATACATCCAGTCGCGGAAACCTTCCAGAATATATATATATATATTTTTTTTTTTTTTTTAATAAAAACATATAATATATATATATTTTCTGGTCCATGGTCCCAATCTAATATATTATATTTATATGATTCATGTGGTTTGTTTGTTCAACATCCTTCTGTCATATTGAGGATGCTTCATTCAAACTTATTACAATTCCATTTAATTATTCTCTTTTTTCAGTATAACAATTCTAATAAACCGCGGATGGGTGCCACATGATCAAAAAAATCCACAATCCAGATTACAAGGGCAAATTTCCGGAGAAACAGAACTTGTCGGAATAGTAAGACTTAATGAGAATAGAGCGCCGTTTATGCCTGAAAACACAAAGGACAACTGGTTTTATAGGTAATTGGAATATATTTTGATTGAAAAAATTAAGATTCAACGATTACTGCATAAAATGAAATATTCAGCACAAATACAGTAGAGTCTTGCTTCTAAAAGGGACCGGATTACCCGAAACCTTTAATATAATCATTGATTTTATGTCCTCCAAACACAAATTTTTAAAATAATTAAAATTATTTTGCCACATTGCATTTCTAATTTGGCATGTTTGTTCTCGAGAATTCTTTCTAATTAATATCTAACAAAATTAAAGGTGAAAAAATTTAAATGGCTTTTCAACACGCCGGATTAGCCGGTTTGGCGGAGTATCTAAGTACGGATTAGCAAGAGTCTACTCTAATACATTCGGTTAGGGTGCGTACAAGTATTATGTAACGCAATTTGGGGGGAGGGGGTATCGTAAAACGTTACCATTCGTTACAAGGGGGGAGGGGGGTTGAACAACGCGTTACGTAACTGGTATTTTAGCGACTTTCCGGTACTTTGCGCAACATAATTGTGACTTTTAGATAAAAATGGCTACTTGAGCGTTACGTAACGTCTAGGGGGGGGTCCAGAAAAATATTACGGCGCGTTATATGGTGGGAGGGCCCCCCCCCCCCCTTATATACGCCCCCGGTTTATAGTAAACGAGGAAAGCAGCCAGGAAAGAAATCTCAGGCTCCTCTAAACAAAACGTTTCGGCCAAATCTATTGAGCCATCTTCGGTTGTCTAAGGGGCCGTTCACACTGGGGCGATATTATCGCTAGCGATTGTTGCTAGCGATAGTCGCGAGCGACCCGCACCAGCTGATTCAATGGAATCTGAATGGGGGCGATAAAAAGTGTTCACACTTGCGCGATATCTCTCCCAGCGACACGCGAGATATCGGCATCGCTGCTGCTTGCTATCGCCCGGCGCGACTATCGCTGCGATAAAATTAAATTAAAACATGGCAGCCAAGAGAGAAAACATCTCAACTAAGGGAGATTTCATAAATAAAATAAATATAAATATTAGATAGCTTTATTTTCGGCCAATTTTCTTAAAAAGAAGTTAAAAACTTAAAATAAAAATAAATGAAATCTTATACTCATAAGGTAATTAATTATTTTATATAAAATTTTTTTGACATTTAAATTTTGAATATTTTATGATATAACCTTAATCTTATTTTCAGATTATAAAAAATATTTTAAACTTAAAAAACTGCTAACTTTAGCTAATAATTGTAAGTTAAAAACAATATTCTCATTTTGAGAGTAAAAATTCAAATTTTTTTTAATAAATTGATGTGTAATAAATAAATATTTTTATAAATAAATTCATTCTTTTTTCCATAAATATTGAAAAAATAATCAAATAGGTAGAAAGAATGAGCAAAGCAGCTAGTTTATATTTCAATTTATTAATAAATTAGGGCCGACGTTTCGGTCACATATGGGACCATCTTCAGGGCCAGGTTAATGTCTGAAAATATATATAATCCTCGCTAAGTTATATTGGGCATACACAATTCCACGTAGCACAATCATGATAAAGCCTCAAATTTTATTCTTATCATACCATGGACAGAGATTGAATGACTTCACTAATAATAATAATAATAATAATAGTAGAATTTGAGGCATTATCATGATTGAGCTACGTGCAATTGTGTATGCCCAATATAACTTGTCGAGGATTATATATATTTTCAGACATTAACTGAAGATGGTCCCATATGTGACCGAAACGCCGGCCCTGGTCTATTAATAATTTGAAATATAAACTAGCTGCTTTGCTCATTCTTTCTACCTATTTGATTATCAACACTCAGCTATATACCTCCTTCAAATTAAAGAAATAGGCCTATAATATTTTTAATCTTTATTTTTCATTTTATTCCTTTTAATCAGAAACTTTTTTTTTACATTTTTGGTATTATTATTATAATCACATTGCCCTAGATCAATGACTGAAAACAGAGAACAAGCCTCTCACCGCCTATTTATCGCATACGACTGTCGCGCTAGTGTGAACCCCCCTTGCGATATGTCGCTCCGACATATCGTTAGCAACAATCGCTAGCGATAATATCGCCCCAGTGTGAACGGCGCCTTAGAGTCTTTTTTGGAAATAGAATTGTTAAATAAGTACTGCCCATAAGCGAATCATTCAAAAACACCATTTGCGTGATTACAATGTAAATAAATAAAATATAGATATGAGGTTAAATAAAAAGCCTGAAGCAAATTTCGAAATTTGCCTTAACATCATAGTGATGGATGGAATCAGAAAAACAACAAAATGTTTGAAGCTAAATTTTCTTTTATTTTAATTTCCGCATTTCTTCTTAAACTCTTTGAAGTCACGGCCCTCTTGGAACCCAATATCTCACGGCTTCCCACACACACCCAGTCTTTTTCGGAACCTTAGGCCATATAAGATTTTAAACGATACTAGGGTCCAGGCATTCCTATTTAAGCTATTTGGTATCCCCGAACCCTTGGTATACAAGGTAGGCGTGCTACCAACTACGCCAAGCCCGGGGGCATTCTCTTTGGTTAAAAACTATTTATAATTTTGAATTGCATGCATGCATGCAATGCATGCATTTAATAATCATAGCAGTAAAAGCGTGAAAAAAATAAACACGGTTATTATCTTTTGATTAATGAGTTTGTTGTTACAAAGGCGACTCTTCGCGCCCCCCCCCCCCCCGCGGGTAATCCATGGCCCCCTATGGGTCCCACTACTTTCAGAAGCAATTATTGTCTAGAGCATATTCAGAGCCGGCGGTGTGTGGATATTTGTATAAACAGCGACAACATTCAGCATGTGATCTGCTCACAGCAAAACGTAAAGAAAAATTCATTCATTTTTTACTTTCTCTTACCTATGTATATATGTAATATATATATAGAGAGAAAGTATTGGATTCATGTCAAAAAATTCGATGTCGAGATTTTGATGGATCTTTACGTTTTGAGGTCCCCTGAATCCAAAAAAGTGGTTTTCGCGACATGGTCTGTCTGTGTGTGTGTGTGTGTGTTCAATTTTAAGCATGAAGGAATTGAGCTAGGAAGTTGAAATTTTATATTTAAGTTAGGCACCCCTATGGGACGTGACACGAAGCTTTTGAGCAAAATCGACCAAAAAGTACTAGTACTTTACTGATGTACTTTTTCAGTTTTTTTCGATTTTCTCAAAATTTGCTCCAACGATTTTTTTTTAAATTCAAAAATCAATTATTTTTTAGATGCCTTTTAAAATGTATATTCTCATTTTGTGATTGAAATCTTCTGAAGACCACTTTACTCTTGTACTCCATAGAAAAGATAGGAGAAATGGTTGCCATGGTAACAAAATATAAATATTTTGTCATACTTATAAATTTTACATCTTGAAAATCGAATGTACCGTACTGTCGGAAACTAAATACATGTCGACACAAAAATCTGGTGTGACAAGCACAGTACACAACATTCGATTACCGAAGGTAAAAGAAAGTTGTGTGCTGTGCGCCAGTCACACCAGATTTTTTTTATTTTTTTACAAACGCTCAACAGAGATAAACTCCAATAACGGAGGGGACATTGGCAATGTTTGGCACAGGGCCGGAACTAGGAGATTTTTTAGGGGGGGAGGGGGGCAAAATTTAATTTGCTGGCCCTGGTTTGACAATTTTCACGTCAAGTGGGATTTGAACCTGAATTGGGTGGGCAACTCTAGGTTCGTAATCCGCAGCTTATCCGATTAACCACGAGCCTCCACAATTTTCAAAAAATCATTTTTCTTTTAAGTTTTGCTGTGAACAGACCATATCTATCACCATTAAGCCTACAGTCACAGCCCTTGAATAATTAAAAATTAACCTCATACCGATATTTTATTTATTTACATTGTAGGCCTAATGGCAATATTAGATTGATTCGACTTATGTGCAGTGTTTATTAAAAAAAAAGACACTTTGACAACTGAAGATGGATCAATAAATCTGGCCGAAACGTTTTGTTTAAAGCAGTTTATTCAATAGAGACTTCCTTCCTGGCTGCTCTTTTCCACTCTCAATTCTTAATCAGTGAACAAATTTCTAGGGATATAAATAAAATGGCCGAGATGACAAACGCGGAGCCCGTTTATTTGGATGCCTCTTCGACAGCGACTGTCTCCGGCGGACCAATTGGAGGCCAAACTAGAGTTAATCTGAGAAACGAACATTTATCCTATATAGTGACATGGCAAGTTAAGGCTCTTATCTAAATGGAACTAACATCAATCGAAAAAAATTAATTTAAATTTCTAATGAATTATAAAGAAACAAAAATTACCATAAAAGAGATTGAGTGAAAAATAGAGAGTGCGCCGCGGGAACTTGTTTATTTTAAACAATGATATCACAAAAAGTATTGGAGATATTTAAATTTTCTTTACTTTCTTGTATATTATATATATATACCGGGTGTCCCAGGTGTCACGCACCCCATTGTTGGGATCGAAAGAGAAAAATATTCTGAGCCCAAAAAATTTGTTTGGAATTTTTTGATTAAGTAGTTAATTAGTAATTAATTAATAAAAGTGACCAATCAGGAGCGCGCTACAGAAGAATAGTTGTGTGGTCTACAATGACCTAACTTCGGAATTAAACATGAAACTCCAGAGGACTTTGAACTCATGTTTGAGGTTTGTGAAGGGTCTGCGTTTGGACGTGCGCATCACCCCGCATCTACGGGACTTAAATTGGCTCACAGTTGCCAATCGTCGAAAATATTTCCTCGGCTGTCAGATTTTCAAGATCTTGAGTGTGGGGTGTCCATCATATCTGCGTTCATTATTCGTATATCAATCTACTGTCCGAGGAAGGGAAACCAGATTGAATGACAGCTGCTTATATGTTCCACGTCACAATACGGACATGTATGCGAGGTCCTTTCCGGTCGCGTCCTGTCGTCTGTGGAACTCTCTTCCTCCGGATATTAGAGTCCCGCACCCTTGCAGTCTTCAAGAATCGTTTATTTGCATTTTTACAAAATCTATAATAATTTATGTGTACAATGTAAAAAGTAAAAAAAAAAAAGGAAGAAAAGAAAATTTTATGTACGTATGTTCTATGGGTCAATGTCCCAGAACATTTCTATTTGTGTTAAATAAATAAATAAATAAATAAATAAAATAGTGGGATAGTAGTAGATAAATGACAGAGAAGCTTCACGTAAATTGTTTTGGTTAATTAATAAAATAATAATTATTATTATTGAAATACAAAAATGAAAAACTAACTATAATAATTATTATTTCATTCATTAACCAAAAACAATTCAGCTGAAGCTTTTCTGTCATTTATCTACTACTATCCCATTTATTTTCTATTCTTCTGTAGCGCGTGCTCCTGATTGGTCACTTTTATTTAATTAATTACTAATTAACTACTTAATCAAAAAATTCCAAACATGGATTTTTTGGGCTCAGAATATTTTTCTCTTTCGATCCCAACAATGGGGTGCGTGACACCTGGGACACCCGGTATATAAAGAGATACAAAAATTCGACTTCGATGATTAGCCACGTTTTAGACCTCCCTGAGTCAAGAAAAAAAAAAACAGTTTTGGAATTATGACTGTGTGTGTGTGTAGGTTCTCTTTATAAATGTATATGAATTTTCAAAGTTGTAAAGTCCTTTTTGAAGCACCCTGTACGATGTAAAAAAAAAAAAAAAAATTAAAATGATATCGCCAATACTTTTTGTTTTATAATTTTTTAAAATAAGAAAGTTTGCACCCTGTATAAAGATTGAAAACAAAAGATGCTTCGCTAACCCTCGGAAATATTCGTCGACTGATGTTGATTGATTCCATTCTGATCACAACTTGAATTAAATATATATACCTATATAATAATAAATCTCCACTTTTTAGGTTCAGCTTAAGTGCCGGAACAGCAATAATGTGGTTTAATTATTTCATAAGAAGAAAATTGTGATTGAATTGTCGTAGATAATAGAGTTTATTTCATAAATATATTTACAAAGATATAATGTAAATTTCAAGAATAAGGATAAACATCATATCTTATTGATAATTAATAAAATATATTTTATCTAACTAAAAAGTGAGTATAATAAATGCATTTTTTTTTATTTAAAGAATGAAATTGATAACCCAATTTCAATAATAAAATAATTTCTTATTAACTAGCTATAACAGCAATACATGGACTTGCTAAACAACCAAAGATCTTCATCTAAAATATTAAAAATATGCTATTTACGAACTGATATAACCATGGGAATTTAATTTGAGATCATTTAAAAGATACGCTCTCTTTGTAGATTATATATATATATCGACGTTCTAATTAGCAAAGTGCCTAACTCCATTTTTGTTTATTTTTCAGGAAAACCAAAAAACATTTCATTGTCATTGTTAAACACTTTTCGAACTGAAAAATTTGAATTACGCTCTTACCCAGTCCAGGGCATAAGGAGAATGATATTTTTCAACAGAAAATACAAAAACAATGATTTTCGAAAAAAATGGAGTTAGACACTTTTCTACTGAAAGCGTCGATATATATATATATATAGAATGGAAAAGAACAAGTACAGGTGCAGCAAATGAGAGAGCCTTTGGATGCTACATGCCGAAAAAAGGAGACGTTTCGGACAAAATTTATTTGTCCATCTTTCAGTCCCTCGTTGGCTTATAAATTAATTAGGCACAAAGTTGTCATTGTTGTTTTGGCACGAATTTGTGCGCATGTATTCGTGCCAAAACAACAATGACAACTTTGTGCCTAATTAATTTATAAGCCAACGAGGACTGAAGATGGACAAATAAATTTTGTCCGAAACGTCTCCTTTTTCGGCATTTAGCATCCAAAGGCTCTCTTCATTTGCTGCACCTGTACTTGTTCTTTTCCATTCCATAACATCAACAGCAACTTCTCTTCGAATTATATATATATATATATACTAGGAACCGACCGAATATTCGGTTTCGGTCAGTTTCGTCCGTAGTTTCGGTTTCGGCCAAAAAGTAGCCGAAAGTTTCGGCCAAAAAGTAGCCGAAAGTTTCGGCCGGCCGAAACCTGAGCTTGAAAAGATGGGATGAGACTCGCATGTAAAAAAAAAAAGTTCAAATGATTTCCACGGAAGGGGAAAAAAATTTAGTCTCCCTAAAAAAAAGGTAAAATGATTTTCACGGGAGGGGTTGAAAAAAAAAAAGGTAAAATGATATGAATTTTTTATAGGAAATACAAGTTTCGGTTTCGGTTACGGTTTCGGCTGAAAATCTTGTTTCGGTCGGACCCTAATATACACTGCGCGTCAGAGAAAACGCAACACTTTGTTTCTTCTCAAAAAGACCTGTTCTAATCTACTTTAATGATACTCTAATTTAGGAAACATTTTATATATATGAAATATCTTATCCATTTCTAAGTAAATTTAACACAAATCCATATCATTTTAATAAATAATTACAATTTAAATAAAATAAAGACAAAAATGTTGAAATTTTATTAACGCCAAATTTTTAAAATAATCATTCCATCTTAAAAAATAACTTTGTTGAGAATCATCTACTTAATACAAATTATATTTCATATAGGGTAAGAGAACGTAAAATATAATAATTTACTCTAGCAAAAAAAAAAAAAAACCAAATGATTTATAAATACCCTAAAATAATCTTAAATTTTTCAAATTTTTGAAAAAATTTTCTTGAACTCCCCCTCCCCCCCCCCTCCCCATTTAAAATTTCTGACTACGCCAATGGATTTGTGGAAAATTTACATATTTTTCTTTATTTTATTTAAATTATAATAAATTGATTAAAATAATTTCTGTTAACTAGTTGTTTCTAGAGGACTGGATATTATGATATGAGGATGTGGCATAAGGGCAGCCAAGGTGAAAAATAAAATAAAATTTTTTTTTTATTTTTTGTCGACGTTTCGAGTGCCGAGGTCGACCTCGGAACAGTAGAGTTTTCAAGAGAATATAAATTGGTAAAAACGTTGTTAGACTGTCATGTCAACTAGCCTGACAACTTGACATCATTTTTGTTCTGATGAAGAGTGCGATCGGCACTCGAGAAACGTAAAAAGTAAAAAAAAATTTCACTTTATTTTTCGCCTTGGCTGGCCTTGCCACATCCTCATATAATTTCTGTTAAATTTACTTAGAAATGTATAAGTTATTTCATATTAAATGTTTCATTAAGGTAGATTAGAACAGACTAGTCTTCTTAAGAAGAAACAAAGTGTTACGTAATTTTTGACGCGCAGTGTGAAGTTAAGTTTTCTCGGTTTAAGTCACGTTGGTTGTTGAGATAAATTCGACTTTTCTTTTAGAGCCATTTTTAAAGGTGGTGGCAGTGGTTTGTTTTCGGAATCTCAGTCTTGCTGGTCCCCAAGTTTGGTCGGTTGATGTCTCAGAGAATTGGGTTTGCCTTTGAGAACAAGGAAGAAAATTTACCATATCGCTGCGAATAAAAATATGGGGATTGACTTCCCCGAGACTTTCTCGTATATTCTTTTGGAATTACGTCTGGGTGTGTGTGTAAACACGATTGCTTAAAAACCAAAGCAGCTAGATCGATGAAATTTGGTATATGCTCCTTACACTAAAATTGTAGATTTCTATCAACTTTTGGAGTAAATACGTCACTTGGAAGTAGTACTTTACTTAAAAAGTTTTTTCAAAAATTTTGAAATTTTCAATTTTTTTTGTTATATTATGATAAAATACTCTATTTTAAAAAGTTTTTATTCTTTGACATTTTTTTCGAAAACTGGATAGTTTTTGAAATAATCACAGAAGAAATAGAAAATTTTCGTTAATTTTTATAAAAAATCAAAACAAAATCATACAGGTGTCATTAAAAAAAAGGGTAAATATAAACAAATTCATTTGTTTCACAAATTCATTTGCTTATATTTACCCTTTTTTTAATGACACCTGTATGATTTTGTTTTGATTTTTTATAAAAATTAACGAAAATTTTCTATTTCTTCTGTGATTATTTCAAAAACTATCCAGTTTTCGAAAAAATGTCAAAGAATAAAAACTTTTAAAATAGAGTATTTTATCATAATATAACAAAAAAATTGAAAATTTCAAAATTTTTGAAAAAACTTTTTAAGTAAAGTACTACTTCCAAGTGACGTATTTACTCCAAAAGTTGATAGAAATCTACAATTTTAGTGTAAGGAGCATATACCAAATTTCATCGATCTAGCTGCTTTGGTTTTTAAGCAATCGTGTTTACACACACACACACACACACACACACACACACACACACAACAGACATAATGCCAAAAATGGTATTTTTGGACTCAGGGAGGTCTAAAACGTGGAGAAACATCAAAATCTCGAAGTCGAATTTTTTTACGATTACATAACTTTCTCTATACGAGAAAGTAAAAAGGCGAAACACTTTGTTGTTTTTTTCATAAGAAAACTTGATTTAATGGGGTTCAGGAAGTAGATGTTACGCATGTTTTTGTCGATAAGATGGCGTTGTGTGTCTTAAAAAGTAAGCAAAAAAAAAAACACCTTTTACGAAAATTTGCCAAGAGATGTCAGAATGGTAGCTAATAATTTAATGCATTTGGTTGATTTTCCTTGATCTTTCAACAATAAATACTTTAAATTAAGTTGTATGCTGGGTATGTGAGATTGGAGTTGGGAAGAATAAAACCAGCGTTGTCGAACACCTTTACACTTTTATTCAGGCAGACGTTTCGGTAACCATAACGGTTGTCATCTTCAGTGCCAATGAAAGCTACAATTAAAATTTTTTATGATGAGCGTTTAACATTTCTGCATTGAAAATTATATATTATACATTGTAATTAACTTACTTTTTTAAGGTGTCCCTGTCATATATGATAATCTTATACAGGGACACCTTAAAAAAGTAAGTTAATTACAATGTATAATATATAATTTTCAAATAGAAATGTTAAACGCTCATCATAAAAAATTTTAATTGTAGCTTTCATTGGCACTGAAGATGACAACCGTTATGGTTACCGAAACGTCTGCCTGAATAAAAGTGTAAAGGTGTTCGACAACGCTGGTTTTATTCTTCCCAACTCCAATAAATACTTTATTAATGTTATTATATATTATGTATCTTTTATAAAAGCATAAAAATATATATAGGCCAGATATAGGCTACTAGTATACCGGCTGTTAGACTAGCCTGCCATCTTTTGCAAGAGTGATTAACTATTTGACAGATAAATTTTAAATATATCTACTAATCTAAACTAAAATAAACTAATTGTGGCACTAATCGGCATATTTCCGATATGTTTATTAATGGATATTAATTCAAAATAAGGAAGAAAGAAAAATAATGAAAATATTATAAAACTTTTTTTATTTTGGCGATAATCAAAAAAAAGCACGTTTTTGTTTTTATTTTTTTTATTTTATATAAAATGTAATGTTGGATTTGTATTTGAGATACATTTACTTAGAACTCTATAAATATTAGTATAAATTTCTTAAAGCGATCAAGTGTTACGACTTTTTTGACGAGGTGTTTATATCCAATGTTCTTGAAAGTTTCCACGGCTGGGAAATTATATATATAATCTATGTCTACATGTTCTTGCACACAAATCTGGAAGTAATCTCGGAATTTTATTTGTGATTTTGACCCGTGTATAAATACAGTAAAATTTTGTACATAAATAAAGTTTTAAATGATACCAAATTATAAAAATAAAATTTTTTTTTCTCACAGGTTTATCGCACATTTATCAAATAAACAAGGATGAAGATCTTTGAACAAAATTAATCAACAGCACATTTAATTTTGGCACATTTTTCTAAAAATATTTATTAAATACAAAAATTTAATTAAAAAAAAGTAAAGTAAAATTAAATCTATTAGACTTAAATTTATTTTGCAAAAAAAAAAAAAGGGAAAACTAAACTATAAACTACAGACAATTATGGTTTATAAGTGATAATTTTTTTTGCCCCTCCAAATATATACATAGAATAATTACAAAAACAAAATTTTTGCTCCAAAAAATAGATCTGACATTGAAAATTGGCACTAAATCATCAGATATGTGTGAGCTAATAATAACAGTGTGTTTTTTTTTTTTGTTTTTTTTTTTTTTTATTATTAATTAAATATGATGAAATAGATTTTTTTTTTTTTTTTTAGATGTTCAATACAATAAAATATTTCATTTTGAACATTATAACATCTACATATCATTTTTTTTTCTTCTAGATAAAATTTAAAGAGTATAGTACACTGATTATTTGGGAATTCGAGCTTAGAATAAATTCTTAATATATATTTTTTTTTGTTCATATTCATTAATCTCATATATTTATAGAAGTTTTATTATTTAATAAGTTACATTGTATGGGAGATGGGCATTTTTTGGTTATAAAGTGAGTTTGTGTTATAAATTAGGCTAAACTCTAGAATACGGTAATGACGATTTCATTAATATTGGCAAGTTTTTATAAGAAAATACCCCCTCATTGCATTAAGCCAATTTGATCGAAATATATGTAAAAATAACGAAAATTTTAAATAAATACGAAGACCACCACATTAACCATTAAAAATTGTATTATTACTTTTTAGGTTTTTTCTTCATTGTAATTTAGATGCAGGGCCGGCGCAAGCTAATCTGCCGCCCTAGGCAAGATATTTTTTTTGCGCCCCTCCCCCCAAAAAAAACTTTAAAAATTTAATTTGCCGTCCCCTCCTTAAAATTTTCCCTGATCTCAAAAATTTTTCTGCGAAATTTTTTTTTTTTTTTTTTTTTTTTGCGGAACCAATTTTTTCCCGTGTGCCGCCCGCGGAACATTTTCTCTTGCGCGGAACCAAAATTTTTCCCCCGATCGAAAAAATTTACCTTTTTTTAGAGACACAAAATTTTTGCCGCCCGCGGAACCTAATTTTTTTTCGGGTGCCGCTTGGGGAACCAAAATTTTTTTTTTCCCTTTTTGCCGCCCTCTCCAGGTTGCCGCCCTAGGCGGCCGCCTAGTTCGCCTAGTGGACGCGCCGCCCTTGTTTAGATGCCTAATTCTGATTGAGATAACTAAAGAAATTAATGATATAGAGTTGGAAAAAATAATTAATATTTATAATAATTGATTTTTTTTTTTTTTTTTTTTTAATAATGAACGATAAAAGAGCTAACTTTATGTTTTAGTATTCACTGACTTTTGTCTAGGAAAATGACTTGCGTTTGCAACCCTTAAGACAGGGGCGTATATAGAAATTTTTTTCGGGGGGGGGCCTGATCTCAAAAATTTTTTTCGTTTGCCGCTTGCGGAACATTTTACTCTTTCGCGGAACTAAAATTTCTCCCGTCCGAAAAAATATTTTACCTTTTTTTTAGAGACGCGAAATTTTTGCGCGGAACCAAAAATTTTTTTCGTTTGCCGCTTGCGGAACATTTTCTCTTGCGCGGTACCAAATTTTTTCCTGTCCGAAAAAAATATTTTATCTTCTTTTTTTTTAGAGGCGCTAAATTTTTGCCGGCCGCGGCACCATCCGTGGAACCAAAATTTTTTTGTGTACCGTTCGCGGAACATTTCCTTTTTGTGGAGCCTACTTTCGGGGGGGGGGGGGGGGGGGGGGCGAGACCCATTATTGTTTCTATATTCCTATATATGTATATGCATTTAGGGAATTTCGGGGGGGGGGCACCCCCCCCCTTATATACGCCCCTGCCTTAAGAACAACTTCCAGTGAAGCTCTCAGTCTCTCGGTGAAATATGCTATGTTCTGTTCTATATAAAAAACCTAACAATATTTAAAAGAGCAGGCTCACTGATTTTGGTAAATGATGGTTATCTTATATTTATACAAAAAAAGTATTCTTTTTTTTTTTTTTAATTATTATGAATTTAGCTCCTTTATCGTTCATTATTAAAAAAAAATAAATAAACAATTTTCATTAAAATTATTAATTATTTTTTTCTATTCTATTTAATACATTTCTCTAGTTATCTCAATCACAAGAGGTTTTGCACAAGATTTTTTGCATCTAAATTACAATTGAGAAAGAAAAAACCCAAAAAAGTAATAATACATTTTTTAATGCTTAATGTGGTTTTCGTATTTCTACAAAATTTTCGTTATTTTTACAGATATCATCGCAATTACCGTATTCTAGACTCGATTCGTATATCTGTTATATATTTTTTTTAGCCTGCACAAATATGTCAATATCCCATACAATAAACTTTTACCAACAATAAATATTATTTTTTTATGGAGCTTATATTTTATTTTTTAGATTAAAAAAATAAATTTTTATTAACAAGAGAATATTCTCTATAGAGGAATTTGGCATTAAACTATTTTATTAAATTTTTAAATTGGAAAGTTTTTTTTTTTTTTTTTTTTGTTATAATAATGATTAAAAGTAAATTTTTAAATCAATTAACAATATTAAATTTAAATTGTTATAAAACATCTTTTTTTTTTTTTAATATTTATAAAAAACTTGAATAATAACAATTTGTAGAAAAATTAATAATTTTATTTTATAAAATATTTTGTATAGTAATACTATTATTAAACTTTTCTTTAAAGTAATCAAGTATTTTTTTTTTTTTTTTTTGAGTTACCTAACTAAAGTTAATTTACATCAGTGGTTTCCAACGGCAGAATTTGACACATTTTGCCAAATAATTTCTTCAATTTTTATTATCTTAAACTCTTCGACGGCCCACCAAACCAGTTGGGAACCGCTGATTTGGATCGAAAGGAATATATACTTCGGTTGGTGATTTAATAATGTCAATTATTTTATTTTTTACTCTTTACATTGAATACTGAAAAGTTTGGGGTGCCTATAGCAATGTTGATTCGAATGGAGAAGTCTATCTAAAGAATAATACCCAGGAAGCTGTAATGCTCTACCTTCCGTCCCTATAAATAATAAAGTGAAATTCAAAAAATGAAGCTTTAAAATTCATTCCCCTGGCAGGCTGCTATTAGGCTCGCGAGAGATTGAAAGAGTGAATAAATACGTGTATCTGGGAAGCACCCTAAACAACCAGTGGAAGTCTGATAAGGAAATAAGAGTACGTATAGAAATAGCAAGATCTACATTCGCCACATGCTGTAGAGATCTCTCCCTCGCCACAAAAATTAGAACGGTAGAGTGCTATATGCTCCCTGTTTTAATGTATGAAATGGCCCGAGTAAGAGAAGCATTTGGGGATTAAGAATATCTTGGGTGGACCACGTGACCAATGGTGAAATTTTAAGCCGCGTCGGAAAGGAGAGAGAGCCACTCCTCAACATCAAGAAAAGAAAACTGCCATATTTTGGTCATGTCATGAGGAACCTAACAAAATACAAAATCCTTCATCTGGTGATGCCAGGGGAAGATTTATATAATTAAATATTTATTAATTCATATGCCAACTAAACCACAGTCCAAGGGCGGATCCAGAGGTGTTTCTCGGGGGGCTAATCTGATGTGACTCGTCGCACAGCACCAGGGGCGTATATAGAAATTTTTTTCGGGGGGGCCC
>JAKCPI010017764.1:0-12358 GCA_023213315.1 Euborellia annulipes | reverse complement strand
TACACTCAAAGAAATGAAGGTGAACGTTATTCTTTTAAAATAGCCTATAGTATAAATGATTCACTATTTACCAGGTGTCAACCAATCTCCTTTAGGCAATTGAGCTTCAATTTCAATTGTTCCATATTTAAAACTAAAAGATTGATCGGTGCTAAGTCGAGCAGATCGCACAGGAGGAAGGATCCTCCAAGTCCCTTGACTTGCTTCAATTTTACATTGCGTTCGTTTTGGAGCAGTACATCTAAAAAAAAAAAATTTAATTCTTATATATGAATAATCAAAAATTTTTTTGATAAACACTTACTCGGAGAACTCCAAAACGCCACCTCTTTCTATTTCTTCATTAGATAGAACTTCAGGCTTAATAAATAAATGATTGTCTTTCAGAAAACTGGAGAGAAAAAAATATATTAAATTGCTGATCCACAATATTTTGAGCTGGAAAATGATTAATACATATTTATTTATAGCTTATTTAATTATTATTATACTCAATATATATATAATATACATATATATTCTGAGATTCAGAGGTTTTTTCGGTTTTGTTCTATTTTTTTAACACTTGGACAGAAAGACTAGACTTGCTAGAATAATTTTCTAGACTCAGGGAATATTGATATTTGGAATGGAAAAGAGCAAGTACAGATGCAGCAAATAAAGAGAGCCTTTGGATGCCAAATGCCGAAAGGGAGACGTTTCGGACAAAATTTATTCGTAAAAGGTGCTTCGCTTATCATATTAAGAAAAGTCATATCCGCTTGGGTCAGACGTATTTTCATCCAAACCAGTAATAAATATTTAGGAGGAAGTAATAGTACTTAGTACTTACCCAATAGAATCTTTCTTCATATATGATTGGAATTTAAAATCCTGAAAATAAAATTTTCCAATTAGTTAATCCCTTTTTTAATACATAAATAAATAGCTTTTTTTTAAACAACATCAAAATAATAAGTGGAAAGAAAGGTTTTTCATAATCTACTCGTATTTTGAGTCTCTATCCTTGCGTTCAAAAAACATTCGGAGTAGAATACATTAAGATTAAAGCTGAAAATTATGTATATATATAGAGGAAACCGTTCAGTATTTTTACAAATTATTCTATAATTTGTATCCCTAGACACCACAAAGCTTCAGCCTTGATCACTTTATCAATATATTATAGTTATATTTATACAACTATAAAAATAAATGATTTTTGGCGGTTGTAGCCCCCCCCCCCCCATGTCTTTATCTGAAGGCCGTAATTTTATGACTAAATAATTTTTGAAATGGATACTTTCTTACTGGTTGATCCGCTAATCGTTGTTGCCATTTCCAAATAGAAGTATTAATTTGATTTGATGAAAAGGTTTCTTCGAAAATGAGTTTATTTGAACAAACTCCAATCCCATTAACAGTAGTGAGAGCATTTGGACAATTTGCTGGTATTGGAGGCTTTACTGTAGTTGTAGAAGTCTTGTATGGAAACTCTTCTTTTGAGTATTCTATAAAAAGTAATTATTTAAAAATCATCAATTTGCGTTTATAAAATAAAATAAGAGAAAGTAAAATTGTTAAATACCCGTAACAGTCCAAGTTAGTCCCAGCCGATTATAGCCAAGACCATTGTATATCACATGCACCCAATAATTGACAACATCTCCGACTTTTAATTTCAAATTTCGATTTTCATATATCCAGCGCTCTCCTTTTTTCTTAACAATATCATGAGCAATTTGTCCAGTTTCTAGATCTTCAATTTCTACATTTATATTTGCATGAATTGCCACCAAACGAATGCCTTTCTCATCTGAAAAAACAAACAACATTTGTCTTTTGTGTATAAAGTGGATAACTATGAATAACCTTTTGAAAGATAAATATAAAGAAATCTGGTAAATAAGAATGCCTGGACCCCAAATATATATATATATTATAAATAAGAGTATCTTTAAAAGTCTTAAATGGCCAAAGTTGCCGAAAAAAACTGTGTGAATGTAAGTGTGAGTGAGAAAAAAGTGTGTTAACAAAAAAAAAAAATCTGGTGTGACAAAACTTTCTCTTACCTTCGGTAATTGAAAATTGTATTCTGTGCTTATCACACCAGATTTTTTGTGTCGGCATATATTTATTTAATTTCCGGCAATATATTAGAACTATACATCTTTCCTAAGAAGTAGAAGAGTATAACGGTCTTCAAAAGATTTTAAGGGCAAAATGAGATTATACATTTTAAAGAGCATCTAAAAAATAATTGATTTTTCAGTTTTAATCAAAATCGTTGGAGTAAATTTTGAGAAAATCGAAAAAAAAAAAACTGAAAAAGTACATCAGTAAAGTACTAGTACTCTTTGGCCGATTTTGTTCGAAAGCTTCGTGTCACGTCCCAGGGGGGTATCTAACTTAAATATAAAATTTCAACCTCCTAGCTCTTTTGGTTCTTGAGATATTTTGTTCTCAGACACCCCAAAACGTGTATATCCATCAAAATTTCCCCACATTAAGTATGGTCTCTGAAAATACTAGGAAATAATTGATATGGTGGCCGTCCACTGGGAGGGAAAGAACTCGCACCCTTTGAATTGGCAAAGTTCAGCGCCCCCGCCTTGGGCGCAAATCAACAAAAAATTTATTTATTCATACAAATACCTTGACAACTACATTATTGTATCAGTAACGCATTTTGACGATTGGTTAAAAGTAATTATACATTGAATTTAGTAGAATTTTTTTGATCATTGGGATTCGGCGAGGCCCCAGTTGGACATTAGCCACAGGCGGTTCATGCTCTGGTTATCGCACTGACCTCTGCTAAGCCTACAGATTTATAATTAGTATAATTTATTCAATTTGTGGACAAATTTAAATTAAGTCCATTTGATAATGTTTTCTAAAACCACTGTTTTATGTTTATATATATTGCATTTTTAACATCTTTTAGCCCTTGTCCTAAGGCTCAGAGGTAGAGCATTGGCTTCTGATTCCAAAGGTCAATGGTCCGCATCCCGTCCCAGGCGAGGAATTTTATTTCAATTGAATTGGATAAGCAATCAATTGAAATAAATAGGGACTGTGTCTAAATGGCCTCCGATGCCGAAAATTAAACCAACATTTAAAAAAAACATCTTTTAATAACATAAAGCGTTTTACTTTCATTTTAAAGGCATATTCTAAAAATAAAAATACCTGGGATTGAAAAACGAAATCCCCGAGGCTGAAAGGCTTCGAGCTTGGGATCCGGAACATCATAATCCTGGCCATTCACTAGAATAAATAAACTAACAATTAAAATTTTTTTAAACATTCTGGCTTTCTATTCTTTAATAAACTAAAATCTTTCTATATATCTGGTAATTCCCTAACTAAATTCAATCATGAGAGTTGACCTTGTGACGTAGTCGATGTTTTTAAACTCGTTAGGTTAGTATCAAAAGATCTTTCTTTCCCGATTGGTTCACTCACAGACATGCAATTATAGAAGCGCACTATCTCTCTCTCTCTCTCTCTCTATCTTTAAGGAAAATAATAATATTAGGAAATCTTTTTAATACATAGATATTTTTGCCATAGAGAGAGGAAGGGGAGGCAAATGACTCGCCAACAGCTGCTCAATTCATATAATCATTTTTTTTTTTTTTTTTTAAACATTCACACTTTTTTCTCATTCACACTCACACTCACACACACATTCACACAGTCTTTTCGGCAACTAAGGCCATTTAAGACTTTAGACGATAACCGTTTACAACAATTAATATATCTATTTGGGGTTCAGGCATTTCTATTTAAGCCATCTGGTATCCAAATGGCTTAAATAAAATCATCGGACTGCCTGGGTCCGAACCCGCGACGTTTGGTATAGGAGGGAGGCGCTTTACCTACTACGCCAAACTCGGGGGCAATATAATCATTAGAAATATATAAACTAATCAGGATTTATTCAAAATGAATACCGTTTATAATTAGTAAATACTATAGAGCAGCGTTTCACAAACTTTTTTGACCGCGGACGGGTACGAGATTTTAAAATTTTTTGAGGCCCACCTTATGAAAAAAAAAAAAAAAAAACAGGGAATATAAATTATACACTAGGTTAGTTGTTTTAAATTGTTTTATTAACTTTATACTATTTCGACACTAGGTGTAGCATCTTTAGAAGTTTATACATGACTTCTACTGTCGAAAAAAGTTAAGTTAATAATAAGTTAAGTTAATAATTAAATAAAATTTGAAACAACTAACTTAGTGTATAATTTATATTCCCTAATTTGAACCAGCTGGGTCTTTTAAGTTTTTGTTTGACCTCTATTAATAGCAGACTACCTCGTGATTTGAGAAGAGAGAAAAAGGAAGCTGGTTTTTTACTTTCTCTTACCTATGTATATATGTAATATATATATATAGAGAGAAAGTATTGGATTCATGTCAAAAATTCGATGTCGAGATTTTGATGGATCTTCACGTTTTGAGGTCCCCTGAATCCAAAAAAGTGGTTTTCGCGACATGGTCTGTCTGTGTGTGTGTGGGTGTGTGTGTGTGTTCAATTTTAAGCATGAAGGAATTGAGCTACGAGGTTGAAATTTTATATTTAAGTTAAACACCCCCCGGGACCGGAAAAATAAGCTTTTAATCAAAATCGGCCAAAGAGTACTAGTACTTTACTAATGTACTTTTTCAGTTTTTTTTCGATTTTCTCAAAATTTGCTCCAACGATTTTTTTTTAAATTCAAAAATCAATTATTTTTTAGATGCTCTTTAAAATGTATATTCTCATTTTGCGATTGAAATCTTCTGAAGACCACTTTACTCTTGTGTTTCATAGGAAAGATAGGAAAAATGGTTGCCATGGTAACAAAATATAAATATTTTCCCATACTTATAAATTTTACATCTGAATTCAAATGTACCGTACTGTCGGGAACTAAATATATTTCGACACGAAAAATCTGGTGTGACAAGCACAGAACACAACTTTCGATTACCGAAGGTAAGAGAAAGTTGTGTGCTGTGCGCCAGTCACACCAGATTTTTTTCTTCTTATCGTCCTAATTTTTGAAGAATTGGTTATAAATTCTTCCGAGTTTGAGAAATAAATTCTTCTTTAGTCCAATTTGAATTCAATTTATCTTCTCCACAAGTCGCATAAAATAATAAGTTTTTTCAAGGATGGTCATTTACATTTTTGGAAAACAAGATTCTTGGTGGTATTTTTATTTGGAAAGCGATTTATCTGTAACTTATCTTTTGAGTAGTCTGTGAAAAAAATAAAAATATTAATTCTATATTATTTTGTAAACTTTCTTTTAAATGAAAAAAAGAATGGTAATCAATAAAATGCAATTATTTGCAATTAAAACTTGAGTATGCATACTTCAATTTTCAAGAGACAAATCAATAAAAATATTAATTAAATTGTCAGAAAAGTCTTCGAATATTATCTAGGTATTTAAATGAACATATTTTTTTAATGAAAAAAGTTTCATAAGGCGCGAATATTTTCCAATTTTCTAATTGCTAAAGCTTTATAAACAAAATAATAAATAATATAATAGTTTGTATTTATACATTTTTTAGAAATAAAAATTTTTGTAGGAGGGGGGGGGGGCGTCGAACGACTAAATATTTTTAAGGGAGGCGTGGTAACAAAGTTTGGAAACCACTGCTCTAAGGTGATCCAGGGTATCAGCCGATTACATAGTATACTTAACATTGTTACTCAATGATTGGACACCCGACCGATTAAATATTTGGTAAACAAAACTTCTTCCTAAGATTATTTAGAGACAAAAATAAGTTTTCCGACACCTTCAACATTGAGATAATGAATTTCTGTAATCTGAGGGTAAGAGCCATCAAAATGATAATTTTTAAGGAAGTTATCCGGTAAAAAAATACAGGTATTAACCCAAGAAACTCAGGCGGAACTCATGCTATAGGCCATAATGGCTAATACTAATTACTTAATGGATGATTAAGGATATCTCACTGTAGATGATCCTAGTTGCTTTTTAGAATGACGGACAAATTTATGGTTGGCACAGCAAATACCATAAAACAATGAATGTGAATTTTTTGGTTGAAATTGCGTGTTCAGTTTTAGGCCAACATTATCTTGGGAGTATCAATGCAATTCTATTATTAGAAAGGCTAAATTCATTATGCTACTACAAGTCTTCTGAAATGTTTCCTCAACTTATTAACATTCTATTTCCCAGAGTTCGAGATATGCGATAACGTTGCGGGAGCTTTTATTAAAATTTAAGACTTAAGAAAGGAAGGATCATAAGCATATTGCATTCCAAGACTCAAGAAGAAAAGAAGGCTGTTCAAAGGTCCAGGCTCTCAAAACGTGTATCCATCAAAATCTCGACATCGAATTTTTGACATGAACTCAATACTTTCTCTCTCTCATATAGGAAAGGGAAAGTAATAAACAGAGCCCAATTGGAAGTAAAGCTCTGGTCATCTATGATATATTAAATCATGAATTTATGTTTAATTATTCTTCTTCTATTTAATTATATTAAATAAATAAGTTAGTTACCTTAAGATCAAAGTATTAATATTTAGGAAACATGGAGAAATTATTCACTGGTTTTAATTTGAAAAAAGAAGAGACTCTCAATCAAATATTATTAAAGCTTGGGAGAGATTTTAACATTATTTCTCTTCCAATATATAAATATAATAGAGAAAGATTTGCTCTAGTAACCAAAAGGGGGCATATGTATATAATAAAATATGTTATTTCGCACACCCTTTTAAAATAACATAATAAGTAAAAAAAAAAAAAAATATTTTATCATAAAGAAGATATATCTATGTAATCAATTTTCATCTCCGCATTTCCGCGCCTCCATGTTTTTCCCCAATTTATCTTATCTTCATAAAAATTCAATTTCGCCTAAAAAAAAAACAATCATCGCATTAAAAATTAATTTATTTTAATTATTTTAAATAAATAAGTTACCTTAAGATCAAAATTTTTCCAAGGCTTAGGTTGTTTCTGGGGACCATTTTCAACATCATCTGGAAAATCTTCAAAACCTCCAACGCCTACTCCAAGAGCCACATAAAACTATAAGTTTCGTCGAATAAAATAAATAAGTTAATAAATAAAAGTTATATTTTATAATAGATTCTATTTTATTCCACTAACCTCTTGATCAAAAGGCGCAATACTCTCACGGCTTGATGCCCATGGAGAATCTTCCCTTGATATGTCCTTAAATTCTTCAAGTTCCCTAAATCCATATATCGAAGGAAATACCCGGCCAATAAATTCAAAGTCAACAGAAAAAGATATGAAATCTTCTTACAGGGTATGAAAAAAAAACTAAATTAGTTTAAAATTAATTTTTCAATACTTCTATTAGATTTCTTTTTGGATAAGTAATATTTCAAAATAACAATTAACTTACAGGGTGTCCAATAAACTTGATATTCATGATAATTATCAGCCCAGCAATTAGAAAATTCTTCTTCTTTCGTAAACATTTTTCTTGCTTGTTTATCTCCTTCGAAAGTTCCAAGGATAACTCCAACTTCAAGTTGATTACATCCAATATCAGTGCCATTCTTAAGAAATAAACGATGATTCCCTCTTGAAAATGCAATACGAATTTGCCCAGAGGCGTAATTATCCTCACCATAGATCTTTAACAAAAATAACATGTAAGAAATTACAAATACAATATTTAAGATATTATATACATATCGTGTATGTAAGCCGCGAGGGGGATTTATATAATTAAATATTTATTAATTCATATACCCGAAAAAAGTAAGGGCGTGTCGCCGGGAGTCGAACCACGGATTTGTACTCGGTTATAGATTAATAGATGAACAATAATTACAGAAAATACATTCCCAAAGAGATATGAATCGTCAGAAGATCGCGGAATGATGATGTATCTTCTAGATATCATTTTTTAAAAATATTTTAAATAAAATAACCTGATCTTTGGGAAGAAGCCAAATTTCAGGAGTCATCCAATCGCCACGTGGTAGTTTTGCTCTCACTGAAATATAACCATATTTAAATGAGAATGAGTTGCGAGTTGTTATCCGACAAGACTCAATAGGTGGCAAAATATTCCATCCATTTGCCCTGAAATAACATTCGCTCGTTTCCTTGTCTCCAGTACAACTAAAAAAAAGATTAAAAGCAATCAGAATAGATATTATTAATACAGTATAACCCCTCTTATCCGGCCTCGGATCAACAGGACCTCGGATTAACCGACCTATCCCATTGCTATTATAAATTACATATATTTATCCTTTTATTATTACATATATTATATATAATTTACTTTTTTTTGTATTTTAATTAAACTGTGTGGTGCAACATTATTTTTATATATAGGGGTAGGGTTGTTGTAAGAGAAGGGGAAAGGAGGAAGAAAATTCCAGCGGAGGGAAAATAAATATTTAATTGGTTTTCCAATCTAATCCTTTTCCCTTTTCTTTTATTTATTAAATTTGTTGGGAGGGGGGGAACGAAAACGTAAACATAATGGGAATAAAAATAATGAAATATCACTAGCGGCGATTTTTCTTCTTCTTTCACCTACCCTGATTATTCATTATGTTCGTTCAGATGGTGAATGATGGAGGGGAAGGAGTTTTCGAGTTTGTTTTCTCGCTTACTTCCCTATTTTTCTACTACATAGGCTTGAGATCTCTTTAACAACAAAAATGAGCGAGATAGGAAATCGAAAACGTGTGATGAAAATGAATGAAAATTAATTTTTAACCAAAACCTCGAATTAACCGGCCAGAGTCTCGGTCCCGGCCAGGCCGTTTAAAGGGTTCTACTGTAATTTGAACATAATTATTTTTACTTTTCAAGATATACTGTATCATTATCAATTTTATATTGAAATAATCCCACTGGACGAACGATTAACATATCATCAGCATATCTGAAAATAAAAAAGAATAATTGATTAGGCTTATATATAAATAAATATACGCCAAAACCAAATAACAAAATACACACCCCAAAAAGCTTTTAGTGTAGAGTACAAATTTATAATCCTAAAACAAATCAAATTTTTTAGATTTAAATTAATATTCCCATGTTAAACAAATAATTCAAGCTTAACCCTTAAAAGAAATTAAATAGAGATAGCAGAAGAAAAAACTTTTAGCCCGGGGAGTTATTATAAATAAAAGGCATAAGAATAAATTTACCGGACGTGGAGAAATAATTTCTTCTTTAGTCCATATTGAATCATTCAGTCTTCTTCCCGTAAATCTCTCAAAGAAAATTCGTTTCCTGCCACAAACTCTCTGGCCATTTACTGTTGTGGGACTGGGAACACAATCCTCTTTGTCATAATCAGACTTTATTTTATTTTTACTTGGAAATCGTGGAAACTTAGCTTTTGAATAGTCTGCAACAGAAAACCAAAACAAAAAGAATTGTTAATTATTTTATAGACAACGATGATGTATTTTCTAGATATCATAAAAAATAAAATAAGAAAAAAAACTTTAAAATGAACTAAAAAGAAAGAAATAATTGAATTTAATTTAATTGTTCTTGTTAAAATTGTTGAATTTTCAACAATTTTAACAAGAACAATTAGAATTTTCAACAATTTTAACAAGAACAATTAGAATTTTCAACAATTTCAACAATTTTAACAGGAACAATTAGAATTTTCAACAATTTAATTAAATTCAATTATTTCTCTCTTTTTAGTTCAATTTAAATAAAAGTATTTCTTTAAACAAGTTTTTTTTTAAGTAGGTAAAGATTAAAACAGCAGATGTGAATATTATCTTTTTTATTAATTAAATCTTTTGGCGATCGATTTCGTCTTTTGTGACTTCATCAGGCCAGCGTTGCTTAAATAAATATGAGCGTTGATATAATTTTCAATTATTAATCGTGAATTAATAAAATATTATTTAAGAAGAATAGAATTTTTTCATAGTTAACTGTCATTTTCTTAAGTTTTTTTTTTTATTGTATTTTTATTTTAAACTTTTGAGTCTTTTTTTATCATAGATATAGTATTAAAATATAGGGTACGAGAAAGTAAAAAAAGAAAGGGAGGAAACGTGAGGCTTCAAATAAAGTACCACATTAGTTTGGCCTATTTCGGTTCAATAAAAAATTATTAATTGTCACCAAAAATGATCCTTAAATATCAAATTACACACTTCTAGCTCATCGAGAAGTCTTTTGAAAATTGATTAATTCGAGTCAAGTTTCAAATAAAGTACTACATTAGTTTGGTCTATTTTGATAAAATGGTACATACAATGTTGTCACCATAAATGACCCCTAAATATCAAATTTCACACTAGATCATCGGGAAGTATCTTAAGGAAAGACTAAAAGTGACCTTGAAAGAGTAAGTTAAATAAAAGCATTTAACAAAATAAAAATAAATTATAATCCTAAAAATTCAGAAATTATTTACAAATGGTTTAGACATTTCAATGTACACACTCTTATTTACAAGAGGCAAAGAATAGAAATCAATAAAAATATCCATCAAATTATCTGAATAAACTTCGAATATTCATTTATGCTTTTAGAGGAAATGGCTTTGATATTTTTTTTTAAAGAAATATTAAATAATTTTGATAAATATCCTTTTTCTAAGTTATACTGTATTTCGATTTTATAAATTAACTTGTCAACTCCATAAGCGTAGCAATAATAAAGGCGTATAAAAAAAATTGAGAAATTTCAATTTTAAACTATGAAAACAATCAAAACATCAAATGGAAGTTTTTTTTACTACTGTCAGAGGACTGACAATATCAGGCTGAGAAACAAATTGTACAACGAGTACAAATCTTTGTTCAATTGATTTTGCTGAAAAGAAGGGTTTATCATAGGGTTAGTACTATCTGCAGCCGACACCTTCATTAGTTACAGGAGCTGTGTGAAAATTCAATTGGTTTAATTAAACCATTAACAAAAGCTTTCAGTTAAAGTTCGAATTCTTTACTTTGAAAGGATCAGTAGTAGTAGTTATTGATATTGATAGTTTACGAATGAAATTCCTCTTTACAATTTAATTAATAATTTATTTATTCTTTTAAAATTAAATGCATACATTTTATTGTTACATTTGTTTTTTTCTTCTTATTGGCCTCTGACCTCGAGGGAGCCCCCCTCTCTATCAGTTTTGCATATTCAAAAAAGTACCATTTTCTCTTCAGGAAAAAATCTTTTAGAAAAAACCTGTATGTCCTTTTAATTATATAAAATAAAAATAATAGAATAATAAAATAATATGTAAAAAATAAAAGATCTGTATATGCAGTCTGTTTGGTCAGTCTAAATGGTAGATGCCCGATATTAGGTCATTTGGGTGTGTCATTGCCTTCTGTATAAATTTTTGCTTTATGATGCCCAAGTATGTCATTAAGTCTGTCATGTCCAGTCCAACTTTAATTTCCTCATTGTAAATCCCTGGCGGGGGGTCTGCTATAAGTCTTAAAATTTTGTTTTCAAATTGTCTTATTCTTTTAATATTTGTCCTGCATGTCATGTCTGTCCAAATTACAGCTCCATATGTCAACAAGGGTCTTATCATAACTTTGTATAATGTAAGTTTTTGGTCCGTGGGTAAGGCGCTGTTTCTATTGAGGAGAGGCCAAAGCAAAGCCAAGGCGGCTCTGCCTTTTTTTATGATCAGGTTACAGTGTGGGGACCAGGTTAGTCGTCTGTCTAGAGTCATTCCTAAATATTTCAAGGTTCGTTGCCAGTTAAGTGCAGTGTTTCCAACTTTAATATTTGAACGTAAATGTTTTCGTCTTCTTGTTACGAGTATAACTTCACTTTTGTCTGTATTTATGCTTAGTCGCCAAGTTTTAAAGTAGTTCAGCAGTCTGTCAGTTGCGTCCTCTAGTCTGTTTCTAAGACATTTGTAATTCCGATGTGAGTAAAATAGGAGAATGTCATCTGCGTATTGCCCAATTTGCACAAATGGGTCTTGGGGCAAGTCACTTGTATATATCGCATACAGTAAAGGAGAGAGAAGGGCTCCCTGAGGTACCCCGGCGTTGATCGGCATCCATTCTGAAAATTCATCTTCTACCTTCACTCTAAAGGATCGATCTTCTAAGAAGCTGTATATCAGAATGACCAGTGATGAGGAATATCCGAACTTGCAGAGCTTGTATATCAGCGAGAGGTGGTCTACGCTGTCGAAGGCCTTTTGAATATCTAGGGAAATTATTCCTGTTGCTTTCTTTGATGCGAGGTGGGATTTAATATATTTTGTTACTCTGGCGATTTGGTGGCAGGTGGAATATCCTTTTCGAAACCCAAATTGAAATTTCGGGAGAATCTTGAGCCTCTCTGTTTCATTCTCTAACCAAATTAGAATAAATTTCTCAG
>JAKCPI010017763.1:0-15564 GCA_023213315.1 Euborellia annulipes | reverse complement strand
AAACTTGAAAAACTAGTTTTAACCCTCAAAATTATAAAATCTTTATTTTCTTATTGTCCAGCAATATAGGTATGCAAGAAAGATAAACTCTAAAGATGTTTGTTTGCCTTCTTTAGAGATAAATAAATAAATAAATAAACGCTTCTCAAGTGAACTCGCCAACTGTTGAAAAGTATAATTTGCATTGAGTTGTGGTTTTTGGTGTTTGGTTATATAACTTATATAAGAACTGGCTGACGGGTTACGCAATTGTGCTACGCCTATTGTCCTAGGTCGTTTGTACGGTGGGTAGCCGGGCTATTGGCTCGCCAAATATTTTGCGCATCATGTAGTTGGATTTAATTAAAATTTGGTAACAGAAATGACACAATTTTTTTTACTTTACAGTCGATGAATTTAAAAATAAATAAACTTTCTAAAGTCTATTTCAAGTTCATTTAATATATATATATATATATATATATATTTTTTTTTAAATAAATACTGATTGAAATATAAAATTTCTCTTTCCATTAAAAAGGAGATTGTTCTAACAAGTATAATGAGCGTTAATGTTTGTATAACCGGTATATAAATAAATGTTAGTACTTTAGTCTAAAAAAAATAAAAATATGGGGATTGACTTCCCCGAGACTTTCTCGTATATTCTTTTGGAATTACGTCTGGGTGTGTGTGTGAACACGATTGCTTAAAACCAAAGCAGCTAGATCGATGAAATTTGGTATATGCTCCTTACACTAAAATTGTAGATTTCTATCAACTTTTGGAGTAAATACGTCACTTGGAAGTAGTACTTTACTTAAAAAGTTTTTTCAAAAATTTTGAAATTTTCAATTTTTTTGTTATATTATGATAAAATACTCTATTTTAAAAAGTTTTTATTCTTTGACATTTTTTCGAAAACTGAATAGTTTTTGAAATAATCACAGAAGAAATAGAAAATATTCGTTAATTTTGATAAAAAATCAAAACAAAATCATACAGGTGTCATTAAAAAAAGGGTAAATATAAACAAATTCATTTATTTCACAGGGGGGTCAAACTCGGTTTGTTTACATTTTTTCCATTTCAAGAGAGTGACGTCATGGAGCTCCTCCTTTTGTAAAAAATCGTTCTAAACAATCAATTTATAAAAATGTAAACACGGCATATTATTAATAAAACAGTGTAAATACCAGATTCTCAATTAGTTTAGTCCGAAACTATACAATTTGCAAATAAAACAAAATGAATGTGAACTAGGTTATAAACAGTCAACAAAGCTGCCAAATAGAAAAGTATAAGCAAGGAGGAGCTTCATGACGTGGACCAATCAAAAACTGTGACCTGAAAATTGTTTGTTTACTAGTTTCTGGCCAACCTGTGTATTTAAAGACCTTGTTGTTTCACAAATTTATTTGTTTATATTTACCCTTTTTTTAATGACACCTGTATGATTTTGTTTTGATTTTTTATCAAAATTAACGAATATTTTCTATTTCTTCTGTGATTATTTCAAAAACTATTCAGTTTTCGAAAAAATGTCAAAGAATAAAAACTTTTTAAAATAGAGTATTTTATGATAATATAACAAAAAAATTGAAAATTTCAAAATTTTGGAAAAAACTTTTTAAGTAAAGTACTACTTCCAAGTGACGTATTTACTCCAAAAGTTGATAGAAATCTACAATTTTAGTGTAAGGAGCATATACCAAATTTCATCGATCTAGCTGCTTTGGTTTTTAAGCAATCGTGTTCACACACCCCCCCCCCACACACACACAGACATAATGCCAAAAATGGTTTTTTTGGACTCAGGGAGGTCTAAAACGTGGAGAAACATCAAAATCTCGAAGTCGAATTTTTTACGATTACATAACTTTCTCTATACGAGAAAGTAAAAATATTTAAAGGATATTTTTGAGAGTACAATAGATGGATGGGCTTTAATTTTGGATAAAGAGTTTTTGAGATTAGGGCTTTATACTAGAAATATTTAAAAAATTTGTATGTTTATTTGATAATGGGCCAGGGCCTTCGGGAATCGAACCCAGGATCTCCAACTTTTTCAGAGGACCCATTGCACCTAGACCCTTTTGCAAAGGTTAACACAACGATGACCCTGGAAAGGCTGGAGATTCTGGGTTCGATTCCCAGCGGCCCTAGGCCCACCAAATAAACATACTCATAAATTTGTTAAATTCAATTTTGACACTGGCTGTACATGAGAATACCTTAAATCAAATTTTATCTCAATAATTAGTATTTTTATATTTTTAACATAATTGAAATACATAACAATACTTCCGATTCTTTTGGTGTTTAGAAATAAAAAAAAAAGATGACCAGTTTATTTATGGACCGCTAATATACAATTAAAAATTTTTCCTTTTATGTTTATTTTGGTGAACTGGAATGTTTTTATTGATTAGTTGCAAAAAGGGGTGTTTAGAGCGTAGTTAGCAAATGGTGTTATTTAATGATCCGAATCCACTTTGCTACCTTTGAGATAATCATTTAGTGAAGGGATATGCGTAGCATCCGGTAGCAAATGAATATGAGCCAAAAAAAGAAAAAAAAAAAGCAAAGGGCTGCAGGCACTTGAGTTGCCCTATAGAGCCCCAGGGGCCGCCACAAAATTATCTAACGATCAGAGCAAAAGCGAGAGAGAAGAGAAGAGAAAGAAGGTTGTCGGCTGCCATGTTATCTGGACCCAATCGGAACCAAATCCAGAACTTAAGCTCCTTAATAAATCTCTCTTTCCTCTCCTCTCCTCGCACTTGATATAAACTCTGTTAATCGCCCGGAAAATGAAATGAAATGCTGTGAATTGATCTAGTGATTGGAAAAATCATTTGACATCGATCTTAATTAATTAATTAACCTTAAATGATCGGCAACCTGCGATCAGTAAGAAAATAATTGACTTTCCCGTTTACTCTAAAAAATCATTTTTGGAATTGTGTCTGTGTGCGTGTGTGTATACGATTACTTAAAAACACAAGCAGCTAGATCGATGAAAGTTTATATACTTTTCAAAAAACTTAACGAATTAAGTTTGTTGACAAATAATTTATCATAGCTCTTTACGAATTTTTAGACTTTTAGGTTATACAGGTTATACACTCTCGAATATGTTTATTAAAGATTTTGTGGTTTGTATTATTATTATTATTATTCCCCCCCCCCCCCCCCCCCTCCCCCCAAGATGACCCATACCCACATTTATCCCTCACCATCATCCAGATGAATTAGAGCCTCAATTTTAATTAATTAATAATAGAATTATATATAAATTTAGATATTAATATCGTATATGACAATCAATTAAATATTTATTAATTCATATATCCGAAAATAAGGGTGTGCCGGAGTCGACCACGATCCTCCGATTGTACTCAACCCAACCACTACCACACACACATTCATATAAATTCACTTATGAACTCACTTAAATTTATCACAAATACCCATACCACAAATTTATCCCTCGACCCTTATTTTTCAAAATATTTTTTCTCACGAATAATTTTTTTTTTTTTTTTTTTTTTTTTTTTTATTATTATTATTATTTGGGAGTTTTTAATTGGACCGTTTATTTTGAAAGTGGTGTAAGTCCATTTTTTTTTTTTTTAATGAGATATCACATAATTTATGCTTAAATTAATGTAAATTTTCTATGTATGTAACTAGCTAGTGATAAATTTCTTAAAAAATTCCCATTTTTCGTACAATTGAAAATTGGTCGGTAAATAGATTTTTTAATAAACAGATATGTTAACCTTTCATTTTCTGGAAACAATAGAAAATGGACTTACACCAGACTTTCAAAATAAACGGTCCAATTATAGAGTACATTTTGTTATTAATTATTTATTAAAAATATAAATACTTTATCAGGTTTCGACTACTTATACTACAGTCGTTTTCAAGTACTGCGCAGTTTCCGACACAGTACTTGAAAACAATTGCAAAATACGTAGTCGAAACGTTGTACAGTATTTATATTTTTAATAAATAATTAATAACAAAATGTCTATAAATAAAATCTCCCATAATAATTATATATATTATCATATTAAAATTGTAAATCTGAATCAACTTTTGAAGTAGTAGTCAACCTGAATTAGTACTTTAAATAAGAAGTTTACCGTATTCAATAATTTTGAAAATATATACCCCTATTTTTTTTTTTTTTTATAAATTACACTATTTTAAAAAGTTTTTATTCTTTGACGTTTTTTCGAAAACAGTTTTAGAGATAGCCTAATCAACTAAAAAAAAAAAAAAAAACGTTCCCGCTAATTTTGAAAAAAAAAAGAAAACAGATCCAACAAGTGTCAATAAAAAATGGAGAATAATTCGTTTATATTTACTTTTTTTTTTTTTTTTGCCCTTTCGACATTTTTAAATACAATATACCGATTGGTACCGGGGGACATTCCACGAGCCGATTCCTCGGGGTCACCCATCCGAGGTTTCACTGCCCAAATTAGAGATAACAATCCCACCTCCTGCTTTACAAAATATCCTATTCTATCATTGAAATTGTTTTTAATTTGGCCTTGAAGGAGTCATTCGTCTCTTGTTAAATATTTATTTATCTATCATATTTTATCTAATTTATGAATACTTAAAATAATAAATATCAATAAAAAATTAAAAAATCTGACTAAAACGTAACTACTTATTTATTTATTTTTACAACCGTTACTTTTAATTTAATTCCAAATCCCTTTTGAAACATCAATACAAGTCTTATTCACTAATAAAATTTTGTTTATGATGAGAGGGGGGGATGAATCATGCAGCATGTATCTATCGAAAGAGAGGGAGGTCCCCCCGATTAGCATGTGTGCAAGCAGGCAGGCAACGAACGCAAGGGCCACTTGCCCTCGTCCTCGTCTGCCTCCCTTGGAGCCCTCTTTTGTTTGACTTCCCTTTGGTTGCCAACAACTCCTTAGCCTTCAGCTCTAGCCTCAAATCAACCCGAATAATCGATCCTGTGAAAACTCCCCAGCCCTTTGTCCTAATACTCCACATCTCTCTCTCTCTCTTTTCTCTTTGAATCATTTATACTCATACACCCTTATCTAAATATATATTAACTCTTTTATATTGTATCAATTTTTCATCATTTCCAGGTCGATTGGATTACATATAATTTCATTTTTAGAAATATTCGATTAAATTTTTTAAAATTTCATACAAATTTGTGTAGAACATCCGTTAAAAGAAGAAATTTGAAATGATTTTATAGAGAAAAGGTGGTCTTTAGAGAAAAAAAAATTTATGTTCATCAAAAATACCTTAAGTTTTTAGCAACTAATGGCGTAGCTACAGGGAAGGGGGCAATTTGAGCGCAGGAATTATACAGCTCCAAAATAAGAAATAAAATATTTTCTTCTTTCCTCGCCTGATTATTCCCGCGGTCCGGGGTCGGCGGAGGGGGTGGGGGTTTTTACGACCGGGAAGGAATAGAATAGGCCGGCACGGTCTAACGCCTGTTGAAAATATAAAAGGAAAGAGACTGACATGCAAAGTACAGAAGTACTGTCAGTCCCAGCTAGGGCAGCTCGTGGTCGCCATCCACGTACCCACAAGATGTGGGCCCCTGAGCAAAAGAAAATATTTTAATTTCCTATGAAAAATATCAAAAATAAAAAAAAAATAATTATTAAGTTACAAAAAAAATGTATATTTCTTCAAAAATCTTTTTTACTTAGCCCTAGAATAATCGGCACCCATGTTGCCTCCAACCACAACATAAAAGGTGAGATCTTTACCTCTGCGCTACGGCCCAGGGCCTTTGTTGGCGCATGAAAATTCGTATGGCAGTCGAAAGCAATTAAAGAAAAAATATTTTTCTTTATTTAATACAATTGTCGACCTTTTGGCCGATTTTTTCGGCCTTCATCAGGATAAATGTTATGTTAAGATTAGAGAGGCTCTTGGCAATTCCTGACATACTGTTCGCTCTAACTCCTGACATACTATTATCTAGTGATATATAGTGAAATAATTTTAATAATCGAAAATCGATATCATAGTATGTCAGGAGATGGATTATAGGTATCTATTCTTTTTACATTATCTATTATTAAAATTTAAAAAATTAAAATAAAATAAAACCTTTGCCGAAATATGTTGAAAATATGCAAAAAGTTTTAAATATGCAACTTTATGCAATATTCATTAAATATGCAAAAATATGCAATATAAAATTTTAACAATAGTGCCAAGGGGGCATGATTCGGACGGAAAATTGGTTTTCCGGGACATACAGTGAGCCCCAAAATTAAGTCCCCACCTTAACTGTACCAGATTTTATTTTACCTTTTCGATCATTAAAATTATTTCACTATATACCATATACTTAAGGCTCTAGCTCACAGGAGGGGACTTAATTGTGGCGCTCACTGTACATGTTAGCAAATAGAATATACAATCGTTCCGGAGCCCGGAATTTAATTATTATAGACCCATTTCTATTTGTTTGACAACTAATAGAGTTTTGGATACCAGATGGCTTAAATAGAAATGCCTGACCCCACAATAGATATATTCTCTACAACGGTTATCGTCAAAGTCTTAAATGGCCTGAGTTGCCGAAAAGACTGTGTGAATGTGTGTGTGAATGTGAGTGTGAATGAGAAAAAAGTGTGTGTTTAAAAAAAAAAAAAAAAAAAAAAAACTAATAGAGTAGTAAGCAAGTTTCAATCAAAATAAGTACTATAAGTATTTTTTAAACCCTACCTAAAGTGGGCGTAGCGATTTTACTTGCCTCAGGGCTTAATATGCAGTTGCTACGCCAGTATTGGCGACTTTTTAAAAAAAAACAATTTCCTCCTTTTTTTATTGTTTTTTTTTTCCTCCCGAGAGTAAAAAGGTTATTTAAAACATTAAAACATTAAGTTTAAAATTTAGTATCGATTAGTTAAGTCATTTTAACGCTAGAATGGTTAAATACACACACCGACACACTTTGACAGACAAAATCAGTTTTAACGGGATCTTAAAATCCCAACGCCATAAATTTTAAACTAATATTATCTTTCCTTTGGAGGCTATATGTATACTCGTGTTAAAAAAAAAAAGTATACAAATCAATAATTGCATTGTAATCGCAAGAGTTAAAAAAAAAAAAAAATTGGCATAGAATTATTAAACAACAAACACCTTTTAATCATTTAATGGCTGTTGATTATGCTAAATGACAGAGAATAATTATTATCCACGAGTTTAATCTCTTAACATATATTATATTTTTTTATTATGAATTTTTTAGTGTTTTTTCCCCTTCACACACACACAATTATAATTGTGTAAAAAATGGAATAAACAAAGAGTTAATTTGTAATTTATATTTAACACATTATTTTTTATAAAATAAAGAGTAAAAATTGTGATAGGGTATAATCTTAATTCACGAAATTAAAAACAATAACGGGTTCGGATTCGATGAATTTATTTAAATCATTTGGATACTAAATGGTATAAATAAATGTGCCTAGAACCTCCCATATATATCGTTTTTAAATACATGTATCGTAAAAATCTATATGGCCTAAACAAACTGCTGTTAAAAAATATAAAATTTCAAATTTATTCATTAATAGTGGGGTGGGAAAACTAAAGCCTCTCCCCTAAAAAATTTTTAGCCACAGCCTTTTAGAAAAAATCTGGTTTGACAAGCACAGAACACAACTTCCTCTTACCTTTGGTAATCTAAAGTTGTGTTCTGAGCTTGTCACACCAGATTTTTTGTGTCATCATGTACTCTGGTATTTAGTTTCTGGCAGTAGGGTACAATGAATTCAAGATGTAAATTTTTTTTTTTTTTTTTTTTTTTTTAAACATTCACACTTTTTTCTCATTCACACACACATTCATGCAGTCTTTTCGCCAACTTAGGCCATATAAGACTTTGACGATAACCATTGTAGAGAATATATCTATTGTGGGGTCAGGCATTTCTATTTAAGCCATCTGGTATCCAAATGGCTTAAATAAAATCATCGGACTGCCTGGGTCCGAACCCGCGACGTTTGGTATAGGAGGTAGGCGCGCTACTTACTACGCCAAACCCGGGGGCCTGTAAAATTTTTTTTTTTTTTTTTTTTTTTTTTTCAAAAAAAAACATTCCCTTTTTCTCATTCACACTCACATTCACACACACATTCATACAGTCTTTTCGGCAACTTAGGCCATATAAGACTTTGACTGAATGTGGAATGTGGAATGTTTTTTTTTTTTTTTAAAAAACATTCACACTTTTTTCTCATTCACACTCACATTCACACACACATTCATACAGTCTTTTCGGCAACTTAGGCCATATAAGACTTTGACTGAATGTGGAATGTGGAATGTTTTTTTTTTTTTTTTTAAAAACATTCACACTTTTTCTCATTCACACTCACATTCACACACACATTCATGCAGTCTTTTCGGCAACTTAGGCCATATAAGACTTTGACGATAACCGTTGTAGAGAATATATCTATTGTGGGGTCAGGCATTTCTATTTAAGCCATCTGGTATCCAAATGGCCCTGTAAAATTTATAAACATGGGAAAATATTTATATTTTGTTACCATGGCAACCATTTCTCCTATCATTTCTATGGAGTACAAGAGTAAAGTGGTCTTCAGAAGATTTCAATGGCAAAATGAGAATATACAATTTAAAGAGCAAGTAAAAAATAATTGATTTATGAATTTTTAAAAAAATCGTTGGAGCGAATTTTGAGAAAATCGAAAAAAACTGAAAAAGTGCATCAGTAAAGTACTAGTACTCTTTGGTCGATTTTGTTCAAAAGCTTCGTGTCACGTCCCATGGGGGTGCCTAACTTAAACCTACAATTTCAACCGCCTAGTTTCTCTCTATATATATATTAACATATATATAGAGGTAAGAGAAAGAAATCGGATAATATAATCAATCGTAAGTGAACAGCAGTTTAAAAAATTAAAAAAAAAAAAAAGCTGAAAAAATATATTTTAGAAAACGAAAAATTCTAAAACATTTTCCAAAGAACGAGTCACTTTTGTCTATTCCTTTCAATTCTTCGTTCTTTTAACCTAGTTCAGTTTGAATAACATTTTCCTAATGCAAATATTTATTTGATGATGAATTTCAATTGGTAAAATTTAATTAAAATATGCAGATGATAGTGAAATGAAAATAAAATTCAAAGATTCGCCAATAGTAGTATGATTATAATAATACAGTTTTTATTTGATATTCATATTTATTAATAATAATATTTTTCCTCTGTTTGATGTAATGAAAATACAGTCTAATCTTATAATACAAGAGTGGTTAATAATGATTCTAATTCGGATTCAAATGGAAATCCATTGAGCGAGTATTACAACGTTCCCCACCACCAACAGCTCTGCCTCCCCTCCCTTCCCTCCCTCCAGATACAAGGTTTACACTGGATCGTATTCATTATTATGCAAATAGAGATACACACAAATTCATATGAAATCAAAATGACAAATAGAGAGTACGTATCTCTAATATATTTATTTATATATAGATAAACCGTCAAAGAACAATTATTATAATTTACTAATTTGTAAGTGTATAAATAAATAGGATAATTGAAATAATTAGATTTAAAATTATTTTATTTGTATTTAATAAACCTTTTATAGGAATGTTAATTAATAATTAATATAGAATCCAGGAGATGTAGGAATATAATTAATAATATATATACACAGGAAGTTTATTTCCTATTGCAGGTGTTAGGCAATTAATTCAATAAAGATGACTTTATTTTTTTGGTGAAAAATAATAATTAATAAATGATCTAAATCTGCGGTCTAGTAGTTTGACTGATGAGATGACATGGGACAAAGAAATTATTTTCGGTGTCTGTAAATTCCTTAAAATTTGCCAACACCCCCCCCCTCCATTGCATCTGTGGACCTAGAGCTCTTTTTCATCATATAATTTAATTTTAAATACATAGACATAATTTTACGGAAGGTAATTAGGAAATTTGTTACCTAATAGCCCACTTTATTCATTTTCTAAAGCAACTTCAAATAAATAATCTTTTTTTAGGTTTTCATTTTTTAATGCAGATAAAATGCATATTTTGGAAATTTAAAAATCCGGTCTCTAGTTATAACAAATCTATTTGAAATGAAGTGTCCTTTCCTCCAAGGAAAAATTAAAGATTGGTTTCTGACCTATCTAAAAAAAAAGTGCAATAAACCAAATGAAATTTTAAAAAATTATGTTACGATGTTATCACGGTTATATAAGCAATCAGACTCGCATAAAGGTCAAATCGTGTGACTCTGAAGCGTCAGGGTCGGAGAAAGACTTGGAATCTTTTCTTTTTTTTTTAACACTCACACTTTTTTCCCATTTACCATTCACACTCACACACATATACACACAGTCTTTTCGGCAACTTGGGCCATATTAGACTTTTACGATAATCGTTATCAAGAACAAGAATATATATATATATAGAAGAAGAGAGCAAGTACGGGTGCAGCAAATAAATAGAGCCTTTGGATGTCAAATTCTAAAAAGGAGACGTTTCGGACAAAGTTTTATTCGTCCATCCTCAGTCCATGTAGACTTATAAACTAATTAGGCACAAAGTTGTCATTGTTGTTGCGGCACGAATTTGTGCACATGTATATTTTTTTTATAAATACAGGCGAGTGTTTAATACTTCGTGAGAGTCTATAAGATAGAAGAATATCTTATACTCACCTGTATTTATAAAAAAAATATACATGTGCACAAATTCGTGCTGCAACAACAATGACAACTTTGTGCCTAATTAGTTTGTAAGTCTACATGGACTGAGGATGGACGAATAAAACTTTGTCCTAAACGTCTCCTTTTGGAATTCGACATCCAAAGGCTCTATTTATTTGCTGCACCCGTACTTGCTCTCTTCCATTCCATAACATCAACAGCAACTTCATTTCAGCTTTAATATATATATTGGGATTCAGGCATTCTTATTTAAACCATTTGGTATCCAAATGGCTTAAATAAAATCATCGGACTGCCTGGGATCTAAACCCCCGACCCTTGGTATACCAGGCAGGCGCACTACCAGATACACCAAGCACGAGGACACTTGGAATCTAAAAATAAAAATAAAAAATTGCCTAAATAAACAAAAAATTAAAATATTGTAGTAGTAAATAAAAATTTACCCTTTTGTATGGTATAAATTTTATATTTCTTAACTTCATGTTCATTTTAAATTGATAAAGAAATTCACATAAAAAAAAATCGTGTAAAAAAAAATTCTGCCACTTTCTTTAGAGAATTTTAATAAAAAAATTCAGATAATAAAAATAACAATAACATATACCTACGGAATAATGAGAGATTTATGTACAAGTGAGCGAGGATATTTTTACAGGTCACATTTTTTTTGTTTTTAACAAACCAACAAATTCCCATTTATCCAAACACACTCAATAAATAGAAAACAAAATCATCAATATGAATAAAGAAATCGGAGATATTGATCATTTCATCAATACTTATTTAAAAAGTTTTTCATAAACCTCAAGAGAATCGTTCTGTTGGTATTTCAAATAAAAAAAAAAAATATCGAAAATTAAGAAGCAAATCAAGTGGAAAAAAAAGAGGGAGGCGGGAAAAAAAAACTTGGCAAGTGAAAAAAAGAGTTGGTGAATTCTGAATTGTTAACAAAAGCTTCAATTAAATTTTTCCATGGAATTATAAAATAATTTAGTCAAGTACTTACAAATTAGATGTGCACGCTTTCATTATAAACGATCTTTACTTACCTGAAATCAAAGAAAAAATTCAAATTAGATTAACATCATTGACCGTTGGCTTTAGTTGAAACATTCTGATTTAATCAGATAAATTAAATTAAAAACACAAGGTTATGTGGAACCTGTTACGCATTAGTGTGTCAAGCGCCAGGTACCGAGTTTTGAGAAAATTAACATTAAAGTTTTTTTGTTTTCGTTGGATTATATATAATTTTTTTTGTCAATTGTGCAAGTAACATTAAATATAAATTTTTTAGGACATATTTCATAAAAAATACTATTAATTATAGCATTTGAAACAATATTCCGTGCTTAACTCAATTTTTAATTTTTTTGGCGCTTGACACACTAATGCGTAACAGGGTCCATATAGGCTTATTGTTTATTGGGATACTCAGTGATATAGTTATGAAGTGTATTTTAATTTAATCTTCCTAATTAAATAAATATTTCCCCACAAAAATTTTTTAATCCTATTTAAACAAGAAATAATTATTTTTATAATTTTTTTTTTTTTTTTTTTTGTAATAAGTGGTGTTTTTATAAGTAAGTGTATTTATCATTTTTTTTGTAAAAGTGTCGTTTATATATTTATATTGTATTGTAACTATGAATGTAGTATAAGAATTATACCATATTGTAAGATAAAAATGGTGAGGGTAAGAGAAAGTAATTTAAAGAATTCAGTCTTACATTTGAGGTATAAAAAATTTGGTTAGCTTGTTAACAAGTGATTGGTTTTAATTAACAGCCTCAGATCCAAAAAAAGATTTCTTCCTTTTAATTCTCTAAGATTATCTTTTAATCCAATTAATTTTTTTTTCGCCCTAACTTTATATTCTCGATATTTTTTTCAACTGGTTAAAATTAGATATTCGATAAACTGATCGTCTATAAATACTCGAACCTCTTGTTTCTTTCTCTCTCTCGCGCGCTCTCCGATGTTAAACATCAACCGAGGCTTGTTCTACAAGCAGAGTGATCATCTTAACTGGAGCGAAATTAACCAGGACAACTCAGCTGGTATATAGACAGCCAAATTAACACTTAACATATTGTATTTTTTTTTTTTTTTTTTTTTTTTTTTTAAATAAAATTATTTGACCTTAGAAATATTTTTACCAACTTAATTAGGTCTAGACCAGAGGTGTCCAAACTAGGGTCCGCGGGCCAAACCCGGTCCGACAGATAATTTTATCCGGTACGCGGATGTTTTTGATTTTTAAAGTCGAAAATTGAAAAAAGAAAAAAATGTAATAAAAAAAGGCTTTTTAAATTTATCAAAAATATTTAAAAATGTGGGGACATATACATAAAATTTTACTTTTATAGTGGTTTAGCTACCATGGACAAGACGTTTACATGACAGCAAAATTCTTAAAAATAACTGAGAAATTGTATATCTCAGCTATTTTCAGGTATTTTTGTCACGAAACCGTGACGCAGTAGGTATACTTACTTGGTTGAACCAATATTATTTCGCGGCTATTTTTCTGTAACTACCGAATTGGCACGAAATCAGGCGAATATGGATGGTAGAGGGGAAAAGAAAAAAGAATCGAAAGCATTGTATGTGGCATATTTGTAGCAGATTGCGTTTTTCAATTCTCATATTCACGTGGCCCGTTTCATATAGATTTAAATCCTAATTTGCCCCTTGCGACAGAAAGTTTGGACACCTCTGGTCTAGAGAAATGACTACATCTTCTTTTTGTTTGAGAGAGTAAGAGATGAAGTAAATAAAATCTTATTCAAGGAGTTCTTATTAGAAATTCCATTAAAATTTTATTATTTATATAATTTTTTAGGACGTCTTTTTTGCATTTTGATTGATTTCTCTCTTACTAATCCTGTTGATTATATAATAGTAAAGAAGAGGAGGAGGAGGAGGAGGGCACCAACTTTTAACTCCGATTGAGGAATCAACAAGGAGAGCGATTAATCGAACGATACGAGAGATCGACTGACTCTCAATGTGAAAGTCCCTCGGCTGTCTAGATGGCCATGTTGCAACTTGCCAATTGTCTCTCCTCTGTCTCTTTCCCACTTTATGTGTGTCTGATTTGTTCAAGCGGATAAAATTTGGTGTGATTTCTATTAAACATATCAAAAAGTTTTTACTTCATATTATTGAAATTTGATATGAATAAGAATTTTTTTTTATATTAAAACTTATTAAAATTAATTAAATTATTGGTTCACTTTGTGATTTATATAGGTAAGCTAAAGTATTTATTAAAAATTAAAATAATTAATTAAAGCTAATACATTTTTTAACAAAAATTTAAAAATTTCCTAGAAAAAATTAAATAAACGAGACTTGTGTTCCTAATTTCACCCCTTAGTTAACTCTTATAACGAACTTTGGGTCTTAGCTAGTTAACTACGACCTGAGCTCTTATTTAATCAAATGATTAGCTTAACTAGATGTGAAAAGACTCGAAAGTCGAAAGCTTATACACAGATAGCTAGTTAATTAGAACTGAAGTAACCGGTCCTAAATAAAGGCCGTTTCACACGTAGGGGTTTTCAGGTTACATTGCATGCGATATGACGTCACTGCAAGCAGAGTCAGTAGTGTGATGCACTCACACGAGACATGCAGCCAGCGAATAAAACTTGAGCTGTCAAAAATTATAATAATACGCATTAATATATTCACACGTCTCAGGGGAGGGGCTTATTCAAGCATGATGAGTTTGGAATTCTAAGGTTGGAGGAAATGGCTGAATGTTGCCCTGTGGTGGTCGCCTTTTTTTTTTATAAAATATTTCAATAAAACGTAAGCTGTCAAAATGAAATAACCTCACTTTTTGGTTAAAGTCAGCCATGTTGGATGACTTGAAAAATCCGACTCTGTGATTGGTCGATGCATGGGTTTGGAAAAAAGGCATGCAAAAAAATAGAACATGCGGAATCAACCAAAAACCCATGCAATCAGACGCTAGGGCCATAAATGAAGTCATATCGCATGCGATATAACAAGCAAACCCTCCGTGTGAAGCGGCCTTAAGAAAGAGAAAATATAATTTACAATTACTACTCTGATATTTTTAAATGAGAGGAAGATGGGGCATAGAAATTTTTGATCTTTTTTATTTATTTCCCGTCAAAAGGGTACTTTTTTAAATGGAAATGGAATTTGGTATCCAAAATAAAATCAGTCAAGTTCATTGATTCACATTTTAATAAGTAAATTAAGGTGTGAAATTTTTTTTAATTGATAAATTTCCCTTGTAAATAAGTAAGTTATTTGATTGTGACAAGAGATGGTTTACTTCTGGAGTGATTGTCCTGTTATTGTTATATTGATCAAATTGAATGAGAAGGTAGCTCAAGAATTTGTAAGGAGCCTGAGGGAGTATTGGATGGCCGGAGTGGGGGGGGAGGGGGAGGCATTTGTTATCTGATTGATTAAATTTCCATTAAAGGGAATCAATATTTGAATATCTTCCAAAAAAAAAAATTCTATCCCTCTAATCCGATTAACACTCCAGCTTATAAATAGGCTTCTAATTCCCTTTTGAGATATAAAATGACAAATTGACTACAATATTTATATAATTTAATAATATACTCCATCACTAGGCAAAAAGTATTCATTCGCTTTAAAAAAAAAATATTTTTGATGAAATAATCATGGGCTTTGAATTTGATGAAATTTTAAAAATCTATCTAATCTTTGTTAAATCATTTTGTATTTTTCAATAAAAAAAAATATATATTTTGGCATCATAGGGTGACTCAGAAACTTGTTTTGATAAAAGTATCAGTAGTTAACCACTTG
>JAKCPI010017762.1:0-16031 GCA_023213315.1 Euborellia annulipes | reverse complement strand
TCACGAAACATTTAAATATTCATTCTGGGGAAAAACAATTTAAATGCAATATCTGTTTGAAACAATTTTATGACAAATATAGCCTCACGAATCATTTAAATATTCATTCTGGGGAAAAACAATTTAAATGCAATATCTGTTTGAAACAATTTAATCAAAAATCTAACCTCACGACACATTTAAATATACATTCTGGCGAAAAACAATTTAAATGCAATATCTGTTTTAAACAATTTAATCAAAAATCTAACCTCACGAATCATTTAAATATTCATACTGGGGAAAAACAATTTAAATGCAATATCTGTTTCAAACAATTTAATCAAAAATCTCACCTTACGAAACATTTAAATATTCATTCTGGGGAAAAACAATTTAAATGCAATATCTGTTTCAAACAATTTAATCAAAAATCTCATCTCACGAAACATTTAAATATTCATACTGGGAAAAAACAATTTAAAGGCTAATCCGTTTGAAAAAATTTGATTTAAATTCTTACGTCCAAGAAGCATTTAAATCATGATTATGATGAAAATCTATTTAAAAGCGCTATCTTTTTCACACAATATACGGTAATTAATATTTTATTTAAATTTACATAATGGGGAAAAAAAAGTTTAAAATGCCTTATTGTAAATGTGCTTTTTTTAAAAAAAAATTTAATCATCTCTAACGTTTGCAATGGTTTTAGGTGCATTTAATTATAATTATCTTATTTTATTCGATTTTACATTTATATCAAAAATTAAAGCCAATATTTTTGGAAAAGATAAAACTTTTATTTTAGTATACAATGTAATATTTATTTCTAGATTTAAAATAATTAAAAGTGAAGAAAATAGTAGTTTGAACGTTTTTTTTTTTTTTTTTTTTTCGAGGGTCGGTGGAAATCTTCATAGACACTGGTGAGCCCGTACTCAACAGCGTGTGGGATTTTTACCCACTAAAACCACCTCCCTAATTGCCCTCCTTAAAGCCTTTCTGCGGGACCACCGTGAGGTATTACATCGTAGGAAGAGACCTTAGCTATTGCTTTTCCACCACTATGAGGATGTTTCCTTCTTCACCGATTTTCTTCCGGTTGATTTCTCTCTCGCTCCAGCCGCCTAAGTTCTTTCATCAGAATAGCCGAGAAGCTTTTGACCGCACTCCAATTTTCCTCTGATTTAAGCATGTGGGTTACCAGGTTTTCGGGTGTTGGATTCTCCCCAAAATGCCGAGCAAGGACCTCGCGTTCTCCGGAGAAACGTGAGCAATAAAAGAAGGGATGCTCCACGTCTTCGGTGTTTTTGCATACTGGGCACAGTGGATCCTCCTCCAGTTTAAATCGATATAGGTATGCCCGGAAGCATCCATGACCGGATAAAACTTGGGTCATATAAAAGTCCACTACGCCGTGCCGTCTGGCTATCCATGGCTTGATACGCGGAATAAGGCGGTACGTCCATCTCCCTTTCACTGATTGTTCCCATTGACGTTGCCAGTCTCCTAAAGATTCCGACTCAATGGCCTTTGGGTCCAAGGCACAATCCTCCTCCTTATTAAATTTATATTTATTTTGGCGTTCTTTGGCCAAGATGTCTATAGGGAGCATTCCCGCTATCACCCATGACGCATCCATCGACACCGTACGGAACGCACATATCACTCTCAGGGCATTTCGCCGATCCACGGACCTCATCCTACGTGCAAATGATTTTGTTTCCAGCGCGTCTGCCCATACTGGGGCACCGTACAACAAAACCGATCTGACCACATTGGTCATAAGCGTTCTCCGGTGGAATCCTGGTCCTCCCAAATTTGGCATAATTCTTGACAGGGCGGTATTTACTTTCGCAGCTTTTTCACTGGCATAATCCAGGTGCTGCTTAAAAGAAATCCGGTCGTCAATCAGAACACCCAAGTATTTCACACACGTTTGTGACCGGATTTGATGGTCACCAACCGTTAGGGTGATAGCCTCCTTTTTCTTTCTACTAGAAATAAGGACCGCTTCAGTCTTCTGCTCTGCAAGTTGGATTCCCCTTGATATCAGCCAACAGTATATCATGGCTATTGTCTCGTTCGCGATACGAGTAACCTCCTCCGTGAACTTTGCGACCACCACTATTTCCAGGTCGTCTGCAAAGCCTATCACTTTGACACCATCGGGAAATGGGAGCCTAAGAACCCCATCATACATAGCGTTCCACAGCATCGGCCCTAACACCGAGCCCTGTGGTACTCCGCCGGTGATGTAATGGCCCACACCAATGTCCGTGCCATATTCCAGTCGTCTATCAGTGAGGTAGTCGACCACGATCTTCCGAATATAACTAGGAACTCTCATACTTTCCAGTTCTCGGTGGACCCAACTCCATCTTGCCGAGTTAAAGGCGTTTTTAATGTCCAACGTAATAAGAGCGCAGTATTTTTTGGAGCCTCTTCTCCAGCGACTACCCTGGATTGCATCCCGGGCCGTATTGACCACAATGTTTATTGCATCTATGGTTGAACGACCTCTGCGAAAGCCGTATTGGTGCTCCGAAAAACCAACCTCCTCCTCCAGGGCCTGTCCGATCCTGTTGTAAATTAGGCGCTCCAAAATTTTTCCAGTTGTATCCAACATACATATAGGTCTATACGCAGAAGGATCGTTGGGTGGTTTTGTCCCTTTAGGAAGCAGAACCAGTCGTTGTTTTTTCCATTGATTTGGAAAAACTCCCTGTCTCAAACAAACGTTGAACATATCAACGAATATTTTCGGGCGAGTACTTATTGCCAATTTAAGCGCTGCGTTCGGAATTCCGTCAGGGCCAGGAGCCTTGTTGTTGCCTACCCTGGCAGCCGCTTCTAGGACCTCCTCGGCATTAATGGGGTGGATATCCTCCCTCGGGGTCCGGATAATCTCGTAGCCATCTTCCTGTTGTTCGGGAAATAGAGCAGCCACTATTCTCTTGAGAAGAACCGGGCATGTCGGTGACTGGGAGTAGGAATTCCTTAACTTAGCCATAACCATCCTATACGGTCTACCCCAGGGGTCACGGTCTACATCGCTGCAAAGTTCTTTAAAGCATTTATGTTTGCTTATCTTAATTGCTGATTTTAAGCGACAACGAGCCGTCTTATATTGCTGTTGGAGCAACAAGAATTCTTCTCTACCCCTGGATCTCTGGTACACTCTCCTTAGGCGAAAACATTCACCTCGACACTTGGCTATTTCTTCATTCCACCAATAAACAGGAGGCCGTCTATTGGAATGTGTTCTTCTGGGCATAGCCGCATCGCATGCTCTGGCGATATAATCCATCACCTCGCTGGCTACATTTCCCGCTGGGCCATCAGTGTCGACTGAGTCTCCAAGCATAACTTTAAATGCTTCCTCGTCGAATGCACCAATTTTCCATCCAAACACCTTTGGGGTGACAATTTTCCGGTCTGTCCGCAAATCACATATTATGGCTTGATGGTCACTATAAGTGTAGTGTTCACTCACTCTCCATGTGATTCCCTTTCTCCAGAGACAACTGCTCACAAAAGTTAGATCGATGACTGATCCTATCCCCGCCCTACGGAAGGTATATGTATCCCCGCTGTTGGCAAGCACGAGGTCTAGAGCGGATAGTGCCTCTAGCACTGCTCTGCCCCTCTCATTCGTTGTCCGGCTACCCCATTCGCAAGCCCAGGCATTGAAATCACCCGCCAATACCAAGGGTCTACGGCCGCGAGCATCCGAGACCAGACGGTCCAGCCAGTTCTTATATTCTTCGATGCTCATACTTGGTGATGCATAGCAACTATAAATATGCAGCCCGTTCAGTTTAACCCTGACGAAGCCATTCTCTACTCTATTCATTCTCTCCACAAATGAGCAACCACCACACGCCCAAATCGCCGTTTTATCAGAGGCGTCTTTCGCCCACTCACCCTCTCCCAGATTTCTGTGCTGTTCGCAGATAATCGCAACGTCCACCTTTTGCTCTAAGACCGTTTGCCTCAGGAGGTCCTGCGCTATAGCGCAATGATTGAGGTTTAATTGTAATAGCCTCATCTTTTAGTTGATATCTTTTGCAAAGCTCGCAGATAAAAGGGGCACCGACTGCTTCCAGTGGAATGGTTCCAGTCGCCCCTTTCTTTACCATTCTCAGTACAGAGCATGCACTTCGGCGTTTCCGTACATTTTTTTGCCAGATGCCCATCCCTACCACATTTAAAACAGAGCTTGGAACGGTCATGAAGGCTTTTACAGGCCCGTGTCAGATGTCCGAATTGCAGACACCTGAAGCACTTAATGAGTTTTCTCCTCTCCCGAATCCGACATACCACCCAACCTATTCTTATTTTCCCTACGGATATTATCTTAGACGCCACATCCGCAGGAAGGCTTATTTGGGCGGTCTGCGTTCCTTCACGAGTTGTCCACATGGATTTAAAATCCGAGGCAGCAAAATCTGCCAGTTGCTCGAATCTTTCATTCAATGCCTGACAAATCTCTTCTTTTGTGGCAACCTCGTCTAAGTCTTTAATCTCCACCAATACTTTGTGGGATAATGATTCAACCTGGGCTTGGTCTCCAAGTGTTTTTACTATGGATTCCTGGTGTGTCCTGCTGTCTGCAGATCTACGGAGCTCCAGAAGTAAGTCTCCTTTCATTGTTCTGCGGATTCTATTAACTTCTGATCCAAGTTCCTTTAGGTCCGGTGCGCTCTTAATTTTTTTAAGAATCTCTGCATAGGAGATTCCATCCTTCTTTTTTATCAAAAGGGCATCTGGTCTAGGAGGTCTCACCTTGTGTTTTTTCCGCTCCACCACTTGCCAGCCGGGGTCCTGCGTATGTCGACTTGACCTAGGCTGGTTTGCGGGGGATCTTCGGTATAACCTTCTCTCAGAGGCTCATCCTTCTCCTTTTTCTTTTTCTTATTTTTCCTCTTTTTGGGTTTCCCGTTTTCTTTGATCGGGATCTCCGAGGGTTTCTCGGCTGAACCGTCTGTGTCCTTAGACCTATCCTCATCTGCTCTCCTTGCATCTGCTTTTGGTGACGTCTGAGTTCCCTGCGTACTGATGGACTGTTGAGCGAGCCGATCTGGTTCGCCCTCCCATGTTCCAATGGCGTCATAACAACTTTTCATGGCGTTCGCCATTTTCTTAATCTCGCCGTGGACATTATGCTTTGGCTTTACAAATTCCAGAAGCTGGACCAGCATTTTTCCCAGGTTCTCATATGCCTTCTTCCTTTTCTGACTTGTAGTATTAGATGCTACAGGGGCCAAGTTTCCCACTCCTGTAGCACTGCGGTCATCAGATAACGACATCCCGGGGCCCGCTTGCTCACCCCCGACAGACGCCGGCACTGGGTATCCGACTCCCTGCGCCGTAAGCTCTCTTCCTTTCTTGACGTCTCCCATGTTTGGTTTTTTGTCCTAGGGGTTCCTTCCTCCAGCCTGTTGGTCCGCGAGAGGTATTTTATTTCCCTCCTACCCGCCATATCTGGCGAGCATTCCCCGATCCGCCACCTGGGGACGCGCCCCGTAGGGGTTACAGGCTCCCCCCGGGGCCCTGAATCTCTTACCTTCGGTAATCGAAAGTTGTGTTCTGTGCTTGTCACACCAGATTTTTAATTTTAAATTTATGAAGTTACTCGTTCAGATTATAATGAAATCATTTTAGGGTATTATTTTAGAGGTTTCAATTTATAAATATTACTCATCATATGTTAAAAATCTCCCTTATTGTACAATTGCTAGTACAATTAATTTCCCTACAAAATAGAGTTTTCTAAGAAAATAATGGATTTAAAAAAGAATAAAACAAATATAAATAACTTTAGTAAATTGCAAAAAAAAAAAATGAATTTTTTTAGAATTTTATTTATTATAAAAAATTTATAATTTATAATAATGTTTACTGGCTGGAAATATATTGAGGAAGGATGTAAATGCAGGCAGCCAAAAAATAAAAAACGCCCTCAATTCCCTTTGAATGTCCAGACGTTTCGGGCAAAATTTATTCGCCCATCTTCAGTGAACTCTAGAATAGAATACATATAAGTGATGTTGATAATACAATGACAGATGACAATTTTCATTATTGATGAGACTCACATTCTAGTGGGAGAGAGTTGGTGGGAATAGGTCTATCAATAACCAGACTGATTGTCAATATCTTAGTGTGATTTATGATGGGCTCTTGGCTGAGTGAGAGCATGAAGACGTTTCATTTTAGAACCGAAATGTTGCATGTAGCTTTTGTGAATTTTAAAAATTCTTTTAATTAAAATAAACTAAATAGTGCACGTTGTTGTTTTTTCGGCCTCACTAAATATAAACAAATATTGTTGGAAAGGCGCAAAAAATTATTATATAAATTAATTTTAATATAATGTTAAACAAGCTCCCTGCGTCTATCTTCTCCAAAACCTAAAATGTTCAGACTTTCAAGTCTAATCTCAACAGGCATCTTCTCAGTTCCCGCAGTTGAGTTCCCCTTTTATGCTTCTCCTTTTACAAATAAATGACAGTTAAACCGAAAATCATATTCTTTTACTAAGGTTTTAAGACGTTTCACTGCTGGTTGGTATAGATCCTCTTTAAAATGAATATTCTCATTTTGCCCTTGAAATCTTTTGAGGCACACTTCAGAGAATAGATAGGAGAAATGGTTGCCATTGTAACAATATATAAATATTTTTTTACAACTTTAATTTTAATATATCGGCGGAAACTAAATATATGTCGACACGAAAAATCTGGTGTGGTAAGCACAGAACGCAACTTTCAATTAACGAAGGTAAGAGAAAGTTGTGTGCTGTGCGACAGTCACACCAGATTTTTTATATAGAATTTTTATGTACCTACTACTTGAATGTGATATACTTCTTGTCATGTATTTTTTTATTATTTCATCTCTTCTTAAGTACTTACCTACTACTAAAACAAAAAAATAAATTAATTATTTAAAAACAAAAAAAGATTTAATAAATTAAAATTTGATTTTTCCTCTTCAAAGTATAGTTCCTTCCATCGCCACGTTGAAGCGCTGTCGTCGCTTTTTCTGACATTTTCCATAACGTCCATTTTTTCCTCCTAAAACGCAAATTATTAACAAATTTTTACTTTTATAATTATCATTAAACATAAGATGTCTATTATTATTAAACAAGAGGAAGATATTTCACCTGTTGATATTAAATATCCAATTCACATAGGTAATACTTTTTTATTTAACATACAATCTCATTACTTTGAATATTTTTTATTTCTCCTCAAATCTCTTTTATTTTTTATCTATCAATATATTCTATCTTTTATTTCTTATTTGTGTACCTTCCTAATCATTTCCAAATCGTTCTTTAATACTTGATTGATTATTTCAATCTCAAGCCATTCTTTTTCCTGTTCTTGTTTTGTTCCTAATTTGTCTATAACTCTCTTCTTATTTTTCTTCTTTGTTTCCATTCCTATCCATCGATACAACCAGGGATGGGCGTTAATCAGTTACATGTATTTGAAATACAAGATACCAAATACAATATTAATTGGTATTTTGTATCTCGTTACAGCATAGGCAAAATAATTGGTATCTTGTATTTCGTTACATTTTTTAGTAATTGGTATCTGAAATTCGAGATACCAAATACTTTCTTTTTTTTTTAATTTGCCGCAGTATAAGAATCTTGCAGAGGGAGCTGAAATCGTTTTAATTTATTTAATATTACTGTATGTATGTAATCGTCGTGTGGGTTCTCTGCTCTGAATCTTAGTAAAAACCAGTAAAGAGAAGTCAATCAAAACGCCAAATTTTCACTCTTCGTTAAAAAACTTTTTTGCTTTCTTCTTTCAACCAGCTCTGAACGACTAAATCTTTGTTCTTCTGCCCCAGTTAAAAGATTGTTTTCATTTGCGGGTTTATTCATTCTCCATCAAGGTCCAGATTATCCGACAAAACTTTTGAAAACTTGGTTTTTTGAAACCTTTTCATATTTTTATAAATAAATTTTTTTTAGTGTCATGAATAATTTTATTGTTTTCGATTTTCCAAAGGTATTCTCCAATATAAGTTTAGCTGCCACTTTCCTAAACTAAATTTATTTAGGGTTCCAGATAGAGCCCTGCACGGGCCGATTTTTTTTGGCCCGTACCGGCCCGTGTCCGTATTTTTTTTGACTTCCCGCCCGTACCCGGCCAGTCATTTTTTACCATTCTTCAGGCCCGCCCGGAATTTTTTCAAACCCGCCCATTCCCGCCCGAGATTTAGTGAATGAATGAACGAATGTCTATTAAAATTAAATATACAAATTAAACACTAGGTTATTTGTTTCAAAGGTTTTATTAATTAAAAATTAACACTTAATACGTATTTCGACAATTTCTTGTCATCATCAGAAGATCATTCTGATGATGACAAGAAATTGTCGAAATACGTATTAAGTGTTAATTTTTAATTAATAAAACCTTTGAAACAAATAACCTAGTGTTTAATTTGTATATTTAATTTTAATTTACAAAATGTTTCAACGAGAACCAACGGTCGAAAGTTTAAATCTTATTAGAACGAATGTCTAATAATTTTTAAATAAAATTTCATTTGCATGCTCGTCCGCCCGAACCCGTTTATTTAGACTTGCTACCCTCCCGTATCCGCCCGTAATTTTTTCATGGCCTCCAAAGCCCGCGGGCCGGGCGGGTAACAGGCCTACGGGCCAACCCGTACCCGTGCAGGGCTTTAGTTCCAGAATTACCCCTGCAAAAAGTATTTTAAAATCAAGGAAAAATTTGTTTGTAATTGGTATTTTCAATGTATTTGAAATACATAATTGGTATCTTGTATCTCGTTACACAAACCCGTGAATAATTGGTATCTTGTATTTCGTTACAAAAATCTGAAGTAATTGGTATTTTGTATCTCGTTACTCAAAATCGAGTAACTTGCCCATCCCTGGATACAACTAGGGGCAGGTGGTTTAAATCGATTCCTACACCAATATTCATCTTATTCAGGATTCGGGTGTATATATATCAAATTCCTCTTCCAGTCTATTCCTCGTCAGTTATAATTTAAACCAAATTAAGCAAATTAAGCTAATTAAAACTCATCTACCCACTTTGTACACCTTCCTTATATACCGGCTTATACAAGACTGCGACTAGTCAACCTAAAATTTCAAAGTGGTTTGTGCGTGACCTTTTTTTATATTTAAATCGAATAAACGTCATTTTAGTCATTAATAGGCAAAAGTTCATTTAGTCGTCGTGATACAGGAAATCTTTTAAAAATAAAAAAGTCGAAAAGTCATACCCCTAATGTATATATATCAGGGAGGTAGGGAGGGAAGCTTTTGAATAAAAATTGTCGCCTATCTGACGTCACAGCTGCCATATTGAGAATAGGAAAACATTGGATTTTCCATTGATCATAATGTTAATATATCATCAAATTTCGGGCCTTTTTTTTGGAAAATAATGTGAGCAAAAGTTTTCTCATGAAGGAAACTCTTTAAAAGTTATTTTAGTTCAACCGCAGGTCGTTTTGATATCCATATATGTATAAAAAAAAAATTAAATGTTGCGGCAATCATTCTCTTCCTAATGCTGTTGATTAGTCAATTAAAAAAAGAAATTATCATTAGCTTAATGGAAAATTGATTACAAAAAATAAAATTTAAACTTAAAATATATTTATTAATATATTTTTTTAAATACCAAAAATATTAATTTAAATAAATCTCATAATGTTATATACAAAAAATATTTTGTTTGGTATGATAGATTTATGCAATTAACTGAGTATATAGAAATATGACTGGTAGTTTAGAGACACTTGTTATGATTAAAAAAAAAAAATTATCTGGTGTTTTTTCATCAAAAGAGGTTTTTTAAGGGGCTTGTGGAAAGAAAATTTCAACTTAAGAGTAGAATTGAATATTTTTCGAGATCTATATATTTGAATAAGATAATAGTATTCAAAATACCTCGATTCGGACTTAACTAGTCATAGATATATTCAACTAGACATGTGAGTGTTTTTTATTGATGAGGCCAAACAAGAGTAGAATTTGCACACATGCTCTCTGTCCAAATGTTCTATCTACTAAACTCTATATTTGTTTATAAATTTCTGATATAATCAGGGGCGTATATCTGGGGGGCCGAGGGGGCCCGCCCCCCCCCCGAAATTTTTCAAATGTATATACATATATAAGGGTATATGGCCAATATCAATATTTTTGTTTGAAATAGTGCGTCACATAAATAAAAGAAATAAAAAAAAAGAAATATATTAGCAAACTTAAAAAAAGCAAAGGAAGTATTTAATCAACATCAAAACTATGACTTTCACAAGAGTGCATGTTTAATGGCTGAAAATATTAAATCTATGGTAAATAAAAAAGCTGAGAGTGTAATCAATTTAATAGATACTAAGAGAAAAAAGGACGTTTTAGAAAATAGAAAAAGACTAATCCCGATAATTCAAACAATAAGATTGTGCGGTAGGCAACAAATTCCATTAAGGGGCCATCATGATGCTGGACGAATAACCCTCGACGAACCAGTAAACAATGATGGAAATTTTAGATCTTTATTGAGATACAGAGCTAAAAGCGGAGACAATGATCTTAAAATTCAGTTAGAAAGTGCAGGAGGAAAGAGCATGTACACAAGCTCTATGATTCAAAATGAACTTATCAAGACATTTGGTCAATTAATTCAATCAAAAATTGTTTCAAATATTAGAAAATCGGTGTTTTACTCAATATTAGCTGATGAAACAACGGACATAAGCCAAATAGAGCAGTTTTCCCTTTGTGTACGTTATGTTGAAGAAGAACCTCTCAGAATAAGAGAAGACTTTTTAACCTTTGTTCCTGTGTTGGATATGACTGGGGCGGCTTTAGCTAACACCATACTTGAAAGCCTCTCCAGTCAAGGCTTAGATTTGAACAATTTAAGAGGCCAAGGCTATGATGGAGCCGCAACTATGAGAGGACAATTTAGGGGCGTACAAGCTCACATAAGAGAAAAAGTGCCTTCGGCCCTGTATACACATTGCTCCTCTCATACGTTAAATTTATGTCTATCAAATGCAAGTAAAATACCTCCAATAAAAAACTGTGTGGGTATTATTAGTGAAGTTTGTAGTTTCTTCCACATGTCATCTAAAAGAACAAGCATACTAAAATCAATTATATCCGAATATTGTCCTGAGCAAAAAAAGAAAAAACTTATTACATTGTGTGAAACACGATGGGTGCAGCGCCACGACTCCGTTATTATGTTTAAAGAAGCCTTACAACCTCTTATGATTGCACTTTCAAAGATCGAAGAAGAATCAGGTGATTCTTCATTAAAAGCACATGCTCTAAATAATTCTGTCAGCCAATTTCAATTTATTGTAAGTCTTTTTATATTAAACAGCATGCTTTCAATTACATATAATTTGTCGGAGGCGCTGCAAAAGAAGGAAATAGACCTCTGCCAAAGTATGAAAAAAGTTTCGGATATTTTGAATCTGCTATCTGAAAAAAGAAAAAATGCGAATGAAAACTTCAGACGCCCTTACATGGAAATAAAAGCTTTTGCTGAAAAAAATCACGTCCACGAACAAGAACCTAGAATCTGTCAAATACAAAAGTCCCGCAGTAATGTTCCGCATTCAACAGCAGAAGAATACTACCGTCGATCAGTGTATGTGCCATATCTTGACGACTTTTGTAATTCCCTAAAAGAACGCTTTGAATCACACAGAGAAACAATCGTATCATTACAATCCATTCTTCCAGAACTCTGTATAAAAAACGAATTTTCCGCATTGGAGGCAGCTTTTACTTTTTATGAAAAAGATTTGGCTTTTAAAAATGTAGTTGAAAGCGAATTCCTGCTATGGAAACAGAAGTGGACTCAGGAAAATTCAGAAATATTACCTAAAACAGCGATTTGTGCCATTTCAAAATGTGACAAGAATTTTTTTCCCAACATTTTCATTCTCCTAAAACTGCTAGCTATTTTGCCTGTGTCAGTTGCTACGGTAGAAAGAAGTTTTTCAAGTCTCAGGAGGCTAAAATCGTACCTCAGGACATAGGCGTAGCCACGGGGGGGGGGGATTTGGGGGTTCAAACCCCCCCCCCCCCCCCATTGGACCCAAGCCATGACTGATATTTAAGTTCAATAATACAAAATACTTTTTTTTCTCTATATATTTCACATTTAGGGTAAGAGAAAGTAAAATATAATAATTTTCTCTAGCTTAAAAAAAAAATCTGGTGTGACTGGCGCACAGCACACAACTTTCTCTTACCTTCGGTAATCGAAAGTTGTGTACTGTGCTTGTCACACCAGATTTTTTGTGTCGACATATATTTAGTTCCCGACAATACGGAACATATGAATTCAGATGTAAAATTTATAAACATGGGAAAATATTTATATTTTGTTACCATGGCAACTATTTCTCCTATCTTCCCTATGAAGCACAAGAGTAAAGTGTGTTTCAAACAATTTTGAGGGCAAAACGAAAATATACATTTGAAAGAGCATCTAAAAAATAATTGATTTTTGAATTTTAATCAAAATCGTTAGAGCGAATTTTGAGAAAATCGAAAAAAACTGAAAAAGTACATCAGTAAAGTACTAGTACTCTTTGACCGATTTTGATTAAAAGCTTATTTTTCCGGTCCCGGGAGGTGTTTAACTTAAATATAAAATTTCAGCCTCATAGCTCAATTCCTTCATGCTTAAAATTGAACACCCACCCACCCACCCACCCACAGACAGACCATGTCGCGAAAACCACTTTTTTGGATTCAGGGGACCTCAAAACGTGAAGATCCATCAAAATCTCGACATCGAATTTTTGACATGAATCCAATACTTTCTCTCTATATATATATTACATATATACATAGGTAAGAGAAAGTAAAAAAAAATTAAATAAAAGGCAAAAAATTCAATAAAATTCAGAATTTTCCTATTGAAAAGAATTGATTTTTCTCTTGCTTTATTAAAAATTAAAGCCGCTTAAAATTGATTAAATCTCGCAATTGAAAAATAATAAATATTATTTCTTTTTTTTTCTTTAAGAGATCTAAGATGGGAGTCTGTTCAAGAGAAACAGACACTTCGCGATTATAGGCCCAAATATAAAAAATTAAAAGGGTTGCATTTTTAATTGCCTGTTACGAGTTGAATGAAAAATTGCGGCACTAAGAAAGGGTGGGCCCGAGCCAGCTCGAGGGGGGGTCCAGGGGGCAAAACAAAAGCGGGCGGAGTGGCTCGTCATATATTTCATTAGACGCCCTATACTGTCCTATTAGTCGGGGGAGGGGAGGGGAGAAATCATCCTGAACCCCCCCCCCCATCAAAAATTCCTGGCTACGCCTATGCCTCAGGAACACTACATCGGAAAATCGTCTTAACGGACTTGCTCTCCTTTCAATTCACGGAGAGATCAATATAACGGATGAGGAAGCGTTAAATAAGTTTGGCAGTGTTCCCAGAAATCTAGATTTTGTTTTATAATTATTTATTAATTTATATGAGTAAAAGGCGATGGCTGATGAAATTTGTATAAAAGTTTTGTGATTAACAAGCAGCAAGAATAAAAAAAAAAAAAAAAAAACAACTCCAAAAGGCTTGAAAATAGTTATGAGAATTCTAGGATGTGTACATCTTAAATATTTGGTTTAAATAAATAAAATATATGTAGCAGAATGAGACAAGCTAATTGTAATTTCAAATGGGGTCCAGATTAAAAAAATCCGAAATTACTTGGTATATAGAGCATGTCACCTTATTCTTCTTCAATCTTAGAAAGGGTAATCATAAGAGGTTCTAACGCTTCTTTAAACATAATCACTGAGTTGTGACAATGCACCCAGTGTTTAACACAATGTAATTAGTTTCTTCTTTTTTTGTTCAGGGCAATATTCAGATATAATTGATTTTAGTATACTAGTTCTTTTAGATGACATGTGGAAGAAACTACAAAGTTCACTAAGAATACCCACACAGTTTTTTATTGGAGGTTATTTGCTTGCATCTGATAGACATAAATTTTACGTATGAGAGGAGCAATGTGTATACAGACCTGAAGACACTTTTTCTATTTCTACTACATACTCAAATACTAAATAAAATATAATTTCATATATTTTTTTTGTTCAATACAACCTTTTTTCTTGATCACTCTTGAAAATTATTTTATAACAATTGAATTTTTATTTTCATTAGGTAAAAAATACAATACTTAACATTCAGTATTCTCATAATTCTTTATAAGCCCGGAGGAGAGTGCAACAAGAGACCGAAACATCAACTGGAAGAATTTAATTTTTTTGTATAATTCTATTTTTTATCTTTTGTTTTTATTAAATTTCATTTTGCTTAATTCTATTTTTCATATTTTATGTTTTTATTTAAACTAAAATAAAATGGCTTAAACGACTATCAGTTATTTCTATCATATCTTTTCTTTCTACTTCAAAATCTTGAAATAAGTTTGGTTCCCTAAAAAAAAGGTAAAATAATTTTCATGGAAGAGGAAAAAAATTTTTGGGTTCAGGCCCCCCCCCCAAAAAAAAATTTCTATATACGCGCGACCCTGAGCGCTAGCCCTCCTCGGGTAGGGGATGAGGAGGGCAATAGATGGAGGAGAAATTTAGAAGGCAGTCAGTCAGTCTCGAGTGGAGTCTCAAAAGAGCAGTGTGCAAGATGTAAAAGAGTCTCCATTTAAGTCTCCAAGAGAGTAGTTGTAAGGATTGCGCCCCCAGTCACCCCGAAGCGTGGGTTCAACCCATCATTTAAAATAAATAAATATTTAAAAGAAAATTAAACGTTTTTTTATACTTTTATATACCCCCCCCCCCCCCCCCCATAACCTGACGGAAACAAAGGAAGCCTGCGTCGAGGAGCAACCAGGGATTTTCACCTTCTCTAGATCAGCCGCTCGGTCATTAGGAGGTGCAAAATCGTTACATGGTGTCAGGTGAGTGGGTTGCACCCCCAACTCATCTTAATTAAGAAGAAATTATAAAAAACTATAATCAATCTAATAATAATAATTAAAAAAAAAAAAAAATTATATATATGCACTATTATATCACATTTATATGTAAAAAATTATTTAAAACAAAATTTATAATAATAATTAATATTAATTAAAACAAAATAATAATTAGAATAGTTACGCTTAAAAAAAAAAAAAAACAAACAATTATTGTCTTTTAAATATTAAATAAAAATAACACTAATACTAACTAATACACTGATTGCAAAAATCTAATCTAAATAATTTAAAAATAATACTAATACTAAAAAAATTTACATCAAAAAAATCTACGCCTTAAAAAAAAAAAAAAAATAATAATTTGAATGGTTTCTTTTCAATAGAATTTCCTGTAATAAAATTTTACTGTCTTTAACATTTTCTTTATAAAATCTCAAAAAAAAAAATATAGCCTATCTTTTCTCTTTCTAAAAATTTAACTAAACAACTTTTAAAACAAAAAAATATCCAAAATGGAAAACGCAATTAATATTCAACCCCAAATGGAGCACTTAGTGCAACAATGGCAACAAAATATGGAACAAAAATTTAATAAAATGCTAGACATATTAGCCTCAATAGAAAACAAAATTAAAAATAAAAGTACCAAAATGTCACCCCCGGCTGTCCACGCAACTACGGTTGTAAGCTCAGGAGAGTCGCTCTGGCGCCCTGTGGACAAAATCGACTCCCCAACAACATCTAACCCCAAATAACACCTGAACCCCAAATAACACCTGAAACTAAAATTAATAATGGTGAAAATTTTAATTTAGCCATACCCCCAATAAATTTAGAAGCAAACACCACACCACATAAACACAAAAATTTGAATACCGAAACGTCACTGGCGATTAAGACAAATACATTCGAAAAACCAGTAGACGCACCCGGTCAACAAATAACGAAAAATTATTCAGGTCAAAAAGAACCCCCCCCATTGGTACAATTAACACAAAGGTCAAAGAACCTACACGAAAAATTTATATAGACCTACCTCATTTCAATAATAA
>JAKCPI010017760.1:0-34934 GCA_023213315.1 Euborellia annulipes | reverse complement strand
TTGATTTATGAATTGTAATAAAAATCGTTGCAGCAAATTTTGAGAAAATTGGAAAAAACTGAAAAAGTACATCAGTAAAGTACTAGTACTTTTTGGTCGATTTTGTAAAAAAGCTTATTTTGAGTGTCTGGGAGGGTACCTAACTTAAATAAAATTTTAACCTCCTAGCTCAATTCTTTCACCCTTTCAATTGAACACTGTGTGTTTGTCTGTTTAAAATTGACCACAACTTTCGATTACCGAAGCTAAGAGAAAGTTGTGTGTTGTGCGACAGTCACACCAGATTTTTTTCTTTTATAGTCAACTTCACAATTCCCTTTATGTTAATGTAACATGTAAAACATCCATTCATTTTTAAATGCTATTGATAAAAAGTCAATCTCATCCAATCTATTAAATCTTTTAAATGACTTTTCCATCATTTATTATAATAATAATAAATAATTTATTTTAAAACTTTGCAAAACTTCCAAAGATTTTTATCTATATATCTATTCTTCTTAAAAGTGAGGTAAACTTTGAATCCGATTGTAATTTATCTATATGTCTTTAAACATGCCATCTTCTATTAACATTTCTAGCTTCTTCTCTTCATCTCTCTACTTTCTTTTCCTTTTCTTGCAAGATCAATTCTACGCATTTTCTAAAATAATCTTTCCGCCAATATATAATACAAGGAGAAGGCGTGGCTTCGCCGCGCCCATCTCAACTTGGCCCTGGCAGGCGGCGTCTCGGTACGTGATCAGTAGTTTTTCTCTTAATTTTAAAGCCCATATTATTTTTGCCTAAATGAAAATACAATGAATCAAGTTTAAAATTTGTATTCGCCCGGCCCGGCCTCTGGGTTTTGAAGGCCATGAGAAAATTACGGGCAGGTAGCAAGTCTAAATTTCCCTTTAATAAACTGATTCGAGCCAACGGGCATGCAAATGAAATCAGGCGGACAGGGACCTATTAAAAAAATCAAGAATTTTAAAATAAAAATTTCGGGGGGGGGGGGCAATTATACAAAAAATCTTTAAACTTTTAAACCCCTTGATTGATATTCATTCAAGAATTTTAAATCCAAAAAAGCATGTTAATATTTGAAGAAATAGAAGAATAAAAAATTTGGTGGGGGGGGGGGGGTCGCCGAATTTCAAAAAACTCTGAAACTAAGATTTTAGATTTTTAACTAAGGAAGGATTTAGTGAAGAAACCAAATTGATATCTCTCCTGGTTTAGAAATTAAAGTAAAATCAAATTTTACTCTAAATTGGCGATTTGGGGTACTTAGGGGCCAAATTTCAAAAAACCCTGTACAACGAATTTAGATTCTTATCAAGGGAAGGTTTTAGAGAAGAAACCAAATTGATATCTCTCCTGGAAAAAAAAATTTGAATTTGCCTCTCCGACTCCGCCCTCTCTGTATTTCGCCAATCAGCGCTATCCTTGAGGCCTGATTGGTTGTTTCACACATCGGACACTACTTAAGCGCTTTATATATAAGTATGATATATAATATATTAGTGTGGGTGTGAATGAGAAAAATGTGTGAATGTTTTTAAAGAAAAAAAAAAAAAGATGTAAAATTTATATGTGAAAATATTAAAATAAATTCTCAAGATGACAATCAATTTTTACCAAATTGATCTCTCAAAATTTAATAAAAGAAATAAATTGGCTTCCGGCTTCATCATTTGAAATACGTAGTACCAGGTATATAGACAAAATATAAAAAAAAAAAAAAAACTAAAACATCTTTATTTCAAATGACCGTTAAAAGAGAGAAATAAACTTTTAGTACAGACTAAAAGAGAGAAAAAAAAAATGTTCATTGATTTTTGTTAGTCTTTTGAAATGGGATGTCAGTTTAACATTTTGTTGCGGATCAAAGTGGGCTTTGCTTGGATAAAACTCAAAATCCTCAAATGGGGGCTCTCTGTTATGTAACAAAAAGATAAATTCTCTTCCCAAACAACTTCTTTAATTTTTGATAAAAAGGGTAAAAAAAATCTGGTGTGACTGGCGCACAGCACACAACTTTCTCTTAGCCTTCGGTAATCGAAAGTTGTGTACTGTGCTTGTCACACCAGATTATTAAAGTAAAAATTATCTAACTTGATTCTCAAAAAAGATAAACAAGTCTATTTTATTTTTACCCACACTAGCCTGAACCGTGAAGATAATTCAATTGGCAGCTGATAAAATTAAATTTGGTCCAAATAAATTTGTGTTTAATTTAAGTGGCGTTGACGACAGCAAAGCAAACAGAACTGGGGACCTCGGAGGCAAACAAAAATTCCAAAGGGAAATGTCTTCTATCGATTCCGTGTGGTTTCGACTCGATGTGTTTTCGATTGCTCTCCAATGAATAAGTAAATCCCACTCTTGGAATAAAACGAACAGAGACAATCGGAAGGATCCCCTTCTGCTTTACAATCGCCCATCATTGTTCAATTTCATGCTTATCGATACTAAGCAGCTCGCATTAGGGGCGCCGGAACGAATTTGAATCAGGGGGGGGGGCAAAAATTTTATTTAGAAAATTAAAAATCTGGAGTGACCGGCGCACAGCACACAACTTTCTCTTACCTTCGGTATTCGAAAGTTGTGTTCTGTGCTTGTCACACCAGATTTTTTGTGTCGACATATATTTAGTTCCCGACAGTACGGAACATTTGAATTCAAGATGTAAAATTTATAAGTATGGGAAAATATTTATATTTTGTTACCATGGCAACCATTTCTCCTATCTTTCCTATGAAGTACAAGAGTAAAGTGGTCTTCAGAAGATTTCAATTGCAAAATGAGAATATACATTTTAAAGAGAATCTAAAAAATAATTGATTTTTGAATTTAAAAAAAAATCGTTGGAGCAAATTTTGAGAAAATCGAAAAAAAAAACTGAAAAAGTACATCAGTAAAGTACTAGTACTCTTTGGCCGATTTTGATTCAAAAGCTTATTTTACCGGTCCCGGGGGGTGTTTAACTAAAATATAAAATTTCAACCTCGTAGCTCAATTCCTTCATGCTTAAAATTGAACACACACACACACACACACACACAGACAGACCCCATGTCGCGAAAACCACTTTTTTGGATTCAGGGGACCTCAAAACGTGAAGATCCATCAAAAATCTCGACATCGAATTTTTGACATGAATCCAATACTTTCTTAAATGAATTCAGGGGACCTCAAAACGCATTTTGGCAGCTTCAGAAAAATTTCGATTTTTTTACGATTACATTAACTTTACCTGTCCAACCTACGGTTGATGGGCAAAGTTAAAAAAAAAAGTAAAAATATAAGTAGGCCAATTGTTTTCATTATTCCGGACATATGGATATTTTTTTTTTAAATTAAGTAATTAAATTACGTTTCCATTAATTAAATAAAAGGAGAGATAATCAATTATAAATTTTAATTAAATAGAGATGAGAATGTGTGATATACAGATTTTAATTATATCTATGACTACTAATAGCTAAGTGTCTGTCTTTCTGTTGTGCGTGATGTTTTGAAAAATTTTGTATACTCACTACACACTCATGTATTTATTATGGCCTAGTGTAACGAAATTACCATTTTTAAAGATTAGCCTATTTCGATGATTTGATATTGTACTAATTTAATTTGAAGGGAAGTTGCTCTTGATGCTTTGGAATGGAAAAGAGCAAGTACACGTGCAGCAAATAAAGAGAGCCAAATGCCGAAAGGGAGACGTTTCGGACAAAATTGTATTTGCCCATCCTCAGTCCTTGTTGGCTTATAAACTAATTAGGCACAAAGTTGTCATTGTTGTTGCGGTACAAATTTGTGCACATGTATATATTTTTATAAAACCAGGCGAGTGTCAATGTGTTAAGGTTGTTCGGACATTAAAGCACTTTATTAGATTAAAAGCTAATTTTTTAATATGTTATTAATCACTATCAAATACGTATAAAATAAAATTTTGAAGCAGATCTGACCCAGGGTTATCGTGTAATTAATTTTAAAAAATTGAAATTTAACATGTAGCCTATGGGGAATAACGACGAAATTCACACATATCGAATTATATAGGCATCTGTGCAAATGATACAAAAAACAAAAAAACTTACATTTTATTAATTCACTTCCGAGGAATACGTTAAACATAAAATCAAAAGTTTCTGCCGAGCGCTTTTAAAGATTTTTTAACAAGAAAGTTAAAAAATTCTCCAAAATGACAGTCGCCAATATTTAAAAATAAGGAAGTTTCGAGACTCAGACCAGTCCGGCAACGTCGCATAAAATAATTCTCTTTTCTAGCTGTCAGTTACATTTTTTTTTTCCAATTGACGATATTTTTTCTCGCAAATCGTCCATTGTGTTTAAACTGATTTGCATTAAACATTGTAATATATTAAATAAAATAAAATTGAAGGCGTTTAAGATTTAAAATAAATAGCTGATGAATGCAATGTTGCCAGTTCTATATTACGTGAAAAAACTGCTCAAGTCTAAAGTCATTCATTTATTATTTTTGGTAATTAAATTATTAACTTAATACAATTATAAACTCTGATAGGTCACGACTAAATTATAATAAGGAATTTTGACATTCAAATTTTTAATTTTATTAAAAAAAAAATTTAGATTCTATTATGACTTACGAGGTACTGTCCGAACAACCTTAATGTTTATCTTATAGACTTTCACGAAACATTGACACTCGCCTGGTTTTATAAAAATATATACATGTGCCCAAATTTGCACCGCAACAACAATGACAACTTTGTGCCTAATTAGTTTATAAGCCAACAAGGACTGAGGATGGGCAAATACAATTTTGTCCGAAACGTCTCCCTTTCGGCATTTGGCATCCAAAGGCTCTTTTATTTGCTGCACCTGTACTTGCTCTCTTCGATTCCATTGTTCTAATTTATATTAGATGAAGATCAGGAACCTTTTTTCACACAATATTCATAGCATGGAAGCCGACTTTTTAAAAATTATTGGGGAGGTATTATTGATTACGTAAGTGATTGTTGAAATAAAATCTATATTATTTGTTAAATGATTTATTTTGATTATAAACGTATTGCAACCTCCCCCCGCTCGTGGGTGGCACCTTTCAGTGGCTTAGCTTGGGGACAGCCAGGGGACCGAAAGGGATTTTTATCGTTTAAAACCTGCTTCGCATTTACACTGTAGTTTTTAGACTACAGTGGCTGAAATAAATTTAAATAGTTTTTAGGGGGATCAAACAATTATTATAGATAATGCAACTCAGCTCGATTAGGAGAGTTATCGCTTCATGCCTGGCGGAGATGATCTTATGAAAATAAATTGAGATATCGTTTATCTAGAAAAAAAATTGCCATACAAAAGAAGAATATACATGCGACCAGGGTCCACGGCACAGCCCTGAGGAAACCTGAAAGAAATTTGATTAAAGGGGAACACACAGAAAAAACTGAACTGTTTGGGTTGAGAAGAAAATGAATTTAATTAACGAAAGTTTCGCCTCTTCTCTGATTTCATTTAATATGACAATTTAGCTTCAGGAAAATCATAGATTATATCTTTTTTACAAGACAATGATTATTTTTTATTTTTTTATTATTTATATATTTTAATTGTTTAATAATATTTAAGAAAATATTCAGATCGATCTTTAAAAAAAAATATTGATGAATTATTTAAATAAGGTAGGCGCCATACCTGTACACTGCACACAATATATCACAGGGGAGGAGATTTCGGGGACCGGAGTCGCCACAGCATCCCTGATGATACGGAGAAGAATCGAGCGCAGGCGGTAACAGATTTCAGGCGTCTCCTCGCAGGATCTCCACAAGTTGCCGGCTCGATAGAGAGAGCTCAGGCAAAAATCTCACTGGTTCATAATGCAGTGAGCATGGATTCACCCTCACCATGGACCAGTAGAATGTTATTGATGAGGTCCAGGTGTAATAAGGACGTCGAGATGGTTTTGGGGAGCACGATGTGCTCACCTCAGTGGTTCAATGTGAATTAAGTTAGAGCCTCGCCGTGTGTTGGCTCTCAGGGCTCATGTCCAATTAATTAATATTTTTAAATTATTTATTTATTTCAATAAAAATAAAATTATTATTTTCAATAATCACAATTCAATTATTTCTCTTTATATAAAAACATTTCAATTAGAATTTTTTAATTTAATTATTAATAAAAATATTTAACATTTATAAAAAATGAATTATTAAGAAGCGAATCTTTCTTAAACAAATAAATAAAAAAAGGGGAGAAATTACTAATTGCCTCATAGTTTAAATATTGAAATTATTAAATTAATCACTGAATATATTCCATTTATAATAGCCTTGTTCCAATCAAGTCATTTACATCTGAAAATTAGCAAAGATTTTTAAATCAAAAATTTCCTATTCAATTGCACAATCAAATAAGGATACCAAGAAGTAAATTGGCTTTAATTCTTTCCTTTTAGTATCAAATTGATCAAATATCATGACATTATACCAATTATTATTTATATACCTTAACGATTAATTTTGTACTCATTCGATTCTACTGCCATCTTTTAGACAAATTGTGAACTTGGTGTCCCTATGGGATTTTTTTTTATTATTTTTTTAATAGAATAAATATTTTTTGGGATTGTCTAGAAAAATATCAGTTAACATTTTATTCTCCAACCCCATCAATTAACAAATAATATAGATATTATTTCAACAATCACTTACGTAATCAATAATTAAATATTATTTATAATTTATCTAAGAAATAAAATAAATGTAGAGACTATTTACGATTATAAAATTATTTAATAATAATAAATTCACCATTTGGTTTGAGTAATAAAAAAAAAAATTAAAAAATTAAAAATTATAAATTTTAAATTTTACGGTAAGAGGAAGTTGTGTGCAGTGAGTCACACCAGATTTTTTAATTTAATTTTAGGTTTTTAATTATTTTTGCACTTGTCTATCGTTAAAATCTTTATTGTTTGTTTTTTATAATCAAAGAGTGAATTTTTCCATTTTATTTGTTTATCAATAGTTAGGTTATGAGCATTTTGAAAATAAACACAACTTATTAGTTTTCTTTGATAATCGTTTCTTATTTTTTTTTTTTTTTTAATAGCTCACACAGATTGTGTAATATCCGGCTTTAATTCATCCCCTAACATAAAATTTTTAATTATTCCATGGATTTGCATTTTGTTCAACAATTCATTGGTATTTTAATCAAATGATAGAATATATATTTTTTTTTTTAATTGATACATTCATCGTATCCTCTATTGATGTTTATTATGTATTCCATTCGTTAATTGCATTTCCCCCCCCCCTCCCCAAATTTATATCAAATAACATTCAAGTAAATAAAATAATGTTGAGAAAAGTAGATTTATAGCTGGATAAAAGTTGTTAATGAGAAACAGAATGGAGAAAGAAGAGCAGCTAGTATTTATTTAACTTATTTAAGGGTAACTTTTCGGTCTCGGTCGAGACCATCTTCAGAGCTACAACATAGCAAGAATTGAGCAAATCTTTAAAAATTACAATTTCATCATCTTCAAGAAAGACTTTCTTAAAAAGTGCTTAAAAAAGCATAAAAAACTTGAATAAAAAGTTGTTAAATAAGCATATAAGTTGAAAAAAAGCATCTCATAAGCAATTTTTACTCATACCAATGGCGTATACAAATTTTTTTTTAAAGAAACTAAATTTATTCCGCCCCCGCCCTGCGAAATATTTTTTTTTTGCGGAACCAAATTTTTTTCACCCTGCGGAAAAAATTTTTTTTACAGGGCTATATTTTTTACACTGCTGGGTTTTCTAAATTTTTTTTTTTTGGGGGGCGCCCCCCCCTTATATACGTCCCTGGTTTGTGTGAATGGGAAAAAAGTTTTTTAATAAAAAAAAAAAAAATTATAAATATTCGTAAAATAAGTTCAAATAAGCACGAAAGGGAAAAAGCATGAAAACTCAAAAAATGCAAAAAAGCATAAAAAATGCAATCTCAATACACTTAGTTTTTCCTAATTCGTATAGAAATTAAATATCTAATGGTTGCTTATAAAATTGAGCAATAAGCATTTTGCTTAAAATCCGGTCTCTAATCATCATATTGTTGCATTAAATAGAATACGTAGTAGAACCTAACAACCATTATGTATACCAAAGGAGACTTAACTCTCTCCCACTAGAATAGTTCACTGAGGATGGGCGAATAAATTTTGCCCGAAACGTCTGGACATTCAAAGGGAATTGAGAGCGTTTTTATTTCTGGCTGCCTGCATTTACACATCCTTCCTCAATATATTTCCAGCCATTAAACATTATTATATCTTCAATTGTATAAGTCTTGAATGTTAATATGAGATACGGATAGAGGATTGAAAAAAAAAAATGCCCCCAACAAGCATCGAACTAGCGACTCCTTGTTTACTAGACTGTTGCGCTTACTGTCTCGGCTACCAGACACTGTTGACATAAATAAAATTATCCCAACTTAAACAACTCGGAAATCTTGATCGTCTTCAAAGTCGATTTTCTTGAGTGTTCTTGAGTAGTGCATCGTACTGCTTTGGGAAATTGATGTCCAGATACTAATCTTCAAACCCTATGAGTTAAAAAAAAAATCGGTGACCCACAGTGACGGCGCTAGCTTATTAACAGCGGGGGGGGGGGGCAGGAGTGGGGCAACCTTACAACAGGGGGGGCAGTCAAATCTATAGGCTATATCAAACGGGAAACAAAAAAATCTGGTGTGACTGGACGCATCAGATTCTGATTTTTTGTCGACGTATGTCGACAGTAAGGTACATTAGAATTGAAGATGAGAAATTTACAAACATGGGAAAATATTAATATTCTGTTACCATGACCACCATTTCTACTCTTTCCTATGAAGTACAAGAGTGAAGTGTGTTTCAAAAGATCTCAAGGGCAAAATGAGAATATAGATTTTTAAGATAATCTAGAAAATGTTACACCAACCAGCACTGAAATGTCTTGAAACCTAACCGAATGTCGTGCAAGGAAATATTTTCAGTTTTGGTTGGCATTATCCCTCACTAATCACTTGAGAATTTTGAAGAGGTTCTATCAATTGAGCAAAGGTCTGTACTAGTTGTACAATTTGTTTCTCAGCCTGAAATTGCCATTAGAGTGATCTGAAAGTAGCAAACAAACAAGCTTCCCATTGGTGTTTGGCTTGTTTTCAAATTTTAAAATTGAAATATCTCAGATCTATATATAGGCCTTGTACTGAGATATTTGTGGGTTAAACAGTATCTGCGTCCGACCCCTTTATATCTGAAGGTCCAGGATTTTTGTGGATGACATTTTAATGTCATCGAAAAGAAAGATTTACTTGACAAAAACTTAAGGGTAACTAAATTTATTTATTAAAATAAGAATAAAAAATAATCTTTCTTTTTTACCCTGTAATAAAAAAGCTCAAAGCTTAAATTAAATGTTTTTAAGGAAAAGTGAATAAAAATTTTAGAAATTTTTTTTGTTTTTAACCTGATTGGGGGGCATCCAGGGGGCAGAGGTCCTTGCCGGAGGGGCGCATGCCCCCTAGCCCCCCCGTAGCGCCGTCACTGGTGACCCACCACCCGTGGGGACTCCTTGAGCAAAGCCTAAAAGCATCACTGGATATGTCAGTAATAAGAAAGTGCTTTCCTAAACGGGATAAAGCAAAGAGACAACATTTTGCTAAGAGCATTAAGAGACAAGTCGGACTTCAATTGACTATCGACTACATATTAGATATGAAAAAAAAAAAATATTGATAAAAATGAAGTTTAGATTTTATTATAATGGAAAGTGTTTTAAAAACAAATTATTTAATCCTTTCATCTTTTTTTTTTTTTAAAGAGAAACTTGTAACCACGTGGAGGGGGTATCCATTAAGGTCTCATTTACCGCCTGGGGATTTGTTTCGCCATTAGCGAGCCCTCCTCTCTCTCTCTCTCTCTCTCTGTTTTCAATTTACAATGAATAATCGCTTTCTCTTTTTACTTTCTCTTGCCTATGTATATATGTAATATATATATAGAGAGAAAGTATTGGATTCATGTCAAAAATTCGATGTCGAGATTTTGATGGATCTTCACGTTTTGAGGTCCCCTGAATCCAAAAAGTGGTTTTCGCGACATGGTCTGTCTGTGTGTGTGTCTGTGTGTCTGTGAACAAAATATCTCAAGAACGAAAAGAGCTAGGAGGTTTAAATTTTATATTTAAGTTAGGCACCCCCATGGGACGTGACACGAAGCTTTTGAACAAAAATCGACCAAAGAGTACTAGTACTTTACTGATGCACTTTTTCAGTTTTTTTTCGATTTTCTCAAAATTCGCTCCAACGATTTTTTTTTAAATTCAAAAATCAATTATTTTTTAGATTCTCTTAAGATGTATATTCTCATTTTGCGATTGAAATCTTCTGAAGACCACTTTACTCTTGTATTTCATAGGGAAGATAGGAGAAATGGTTGCCATGGTAACAAAATATAAATATTTTCCCATACTTATAAATTTTACATCTTGAAATTTGAATGTAGCCCTCGGGGCATGGCGTAGAGGTTAGCGTGCTAACCTCATATACCAAACGTCGCGGGTTCGGACCCCAGGCAGTCCGATGATTTTATTTAAGCCAATTGGATACTAAATGGCTTAAATAAGAATGCCTGGACCCCATATATGTATATTTATTAATAACGGATATCGTAAAAAGTCTTAAATGGCCTGAGTTGCCGAAAAGACTGTGTGAATGTGTGTGAGTGTGAGTGTGAATGAGAAAAAAGTGTGAATGTTTTTTTATAAAAAAAAAAAAAAAATTTGAATGTACCGTACTGTCGGAAACTAAATACATGTCGACACAAAAAATCTGGTGAGACAAGCACAGTACACGAGTTTCGATTACCGAAGGTAAGAGAAAGTTGTGTGCTGTGCGCCAGTCACACCAGATTTTTTTTTTTTAAGTAAAAAAACTATCTGCTAAAACGAAAATATTTTAGTTTGTTGGCAAGAATAATAATAAATTTTCGATGTACAATAAAAAAAAATAGGTAAAATAAATAGAATGAAATGAACTCTGGTTTATTTTATTACAATTTTCAATTCAATGCAAAGTTTGAAAAGATTTACTCTACTGATAAAATTCCAATTTATATTTTTTCCCCCTAATATTTTATTTATTTATGTTCAAAAAAAAAAAAAAAAATACAAAATCAATCAATCAATCGAAAAAATAAATAAATAAATTTGAAATGGTTGCTTATTGTCATTAGTTATTCAGGGCGTTTTATAATTGCGATTTTGTTAAAAGGGGAGGTGCAAAAATATTTAGTACTAACCTCGCCCCCACCCGGGCCCGCCTGGGGCGGACACTCGCCTTTTCTTATAATAAAAAAAAAAAAACTCGCACTTTTTTCCCATTCACACAGTCTTTTTGGTAACTTAGGTATACCAGAATGAAAATAATTTTCCTGTAATCCCTAGAAGGTCCTCTTTAAGCATAAAAAATTTCGTTTCAAAATTCCAAATAGAGCGTGACAGACAGATAGAACATTAGCGAATTATATAATACATTAGTAAAGTACTAGAACTTTTTGTCCGATTTTGATTAAAAGCTTATTTTCACACCCTACTCTCTAAAAACGAATTAGTAAAAAACTACTAATTCATAGTGAATAGTCACTTTCTTAAGATGTGCAAAGTAGACCACCCGTAAATAGTGGATATCCACTTTTTCAATTAGTAAAAATTATTAATATGAAAAATTCACTAATTGAAAAAGTGAATTTTTAAAAAAATAATGACCAAAAAAAAAAGAATCGTTTAAGATATATGAAATAAGGTGTGATGACACCGGGACCTTACTTGTGTTTACTGACTCGAGTTCTAGCCAAACCCACTTAAACTTGACTTACTCTTACTTCTCTGTTATTTGGTATATAAGTATGTCGCTGGTGTTAACAATGTTTTTTACTTGAATGTTACTATATTCCTTCCCAGCAATTTATTTCTAAATAAACTTAATAAAACTAATTATCGTTATATCAAGAAATATATTTACTAAATTTTAAGTAAAAATATTTCTTAATTGACTATTTAAAAAATAATATTTTATTAATTAAAAAAAATTTGGAATCTATTTGTTTTGACTTAACATATATTTTACTGCAATTTTTAACAAAAAATACAAGTTATCTCAATATTATTATTTATTTGTATTATTATTACTTAAATAAAGCCTTATATTGCCAAAAATGTCTTTATTAAGGAACCGATCAAACAGCTGGTCGGCCATGTTGGCTTCTCAGACAGCGGGAATTGAATGAACTACTTTTTGAATTAGTAAAAAATAACTAATCTAAAAGTAACCAATAAATTTACTAAATATATTAGTAGATTCTACTCAAAATTACTAAATTTGATGTAATTTTCTTACCTACTGTTTGAATAAGTAAAAATTCTACTAATTCGTTTTAAGAGAGTAGGGAGTAGGGTTTGAAAAAAACCGGAAAATTCTGAAAACCGGTTTTTCGGTTTTTTACAAAGCGGAAAACCGGTAAACCGGTTTTAAATCGGTTTTTTTTTCAACATCTGAATCTATTTAGAACGCATCAATATTTTTGGAAGTTAAATAAATTGATATACAACATAATATAGAAATAAATACATAAAGCAAAATTCCCATCTCAAAGGCAACCTTAATAAACAAAAAAATGTAAATCAATGAATACAAAAAATACATAAATATTTCTCTATACATTTCCTATAGGAGAAATCGTAACTTTAGGAATTAATAACTCTAAAAATTGTAGGAATTTCGGGACTCGAGTATTTTTCCTGGGCTGTCCGTTATGTCCTCTATAAGACTGCAAAATTTCGTCATTCCCACGGAAAGTTGGTCAAACAGAGCTAGACAGACGGACGGACGGACAGACAGACAGACAGACACTCCGCTATTATTATATATTGATTATTTAAGTATTGGAAAAGGGCAAAAAATATAAATAATTTATATATTTTTTTTTTTTTTTTTTAATTTATTAAAAACCTTTTTCGGCATCTAAAGCCATTTAGACCCCATCTCTATTTATTTCAAATGATTGATAGCCAATTCAAATGAAATACATTTTTCTCGCTTGGGACGGGAAGCGAACCCGAAACCCCAAGCCACTAGAAGCTAATGTCTTCTCTCTGGGCCATGGGTCACGGGCTAAATTATAATTTCAATACAAATATTACTGAAGAAAAAAAAAAAAACCGAATTCGATTTTTTGGGAAAAATTCGGTTTCTCGATTTTTGAAAATTAGCCAAAAAACCGGTTTACCGGTTTCGGTTTCCACCGGGGTCCAAACCTTACTAGGGAGGTGCCTAACTTAAATATAAAATTTCAACCTCCTAGCTCAATTCCTTCATGCTGTAATTGAACCCAGACAGACAGACAGACCATGTCGCGAAAACCACTTTTTTGGATTCAGGGGACCTCAAAACGTGTATATCCATCAAAATCTCGACATCGAATTTTTGACATGAATCCAATACTTTCTCTCTATATATATTAACATATATAGATGTACTCTCTTAAAACGAATTAGTAGAATTTTTACTTATTCAAATAGTAGGTAAGAAAATTACATTAAATTTAGTCATTTTGAGTAGAATCTACTAATATATTTAGTAAGTTTATTGGTTACTTTTAGATTAGTTATTTTTTACTAATTCAAAAAGTAGTTCATTCAATTCCCGCTGTCTGAGAAGCCAACATGGCCGACCAGCTGTTTGATCGGTTCCTTAATAAAGACATTTTTGGCAATATAAGGCTTTATTTAAGTAATAATAATACAAATAAATAATAATATTGAGATAACTTGTATTTTTTGTTAAAAATTGCAGGAAATATATGTTAAGTCAAAACAAATAGATTCCAAATTTTTTTAAATTAATAAAATATTATTTTTTAAATAGTCAATTAAGAAATATTTTTACTTAAAATTTAGTAAATATATTTCTTGATATAACGATAATTAGTTTTATTAAGTTTATTTAGAAATAAATTGCTGGGAAGGAATATAGTAACATTCAAGTAAAAAGCATTGTTAACACCAGCGACATACTTATATACTAAATAACAGAGAAGTAAGATTAAGTCAAGTTAAAGTGGGTTCGGCTAGAACTCGAGTCACTAAACACAAGCTAGGTCCCGGTGTCATCGCACCTTATTTCATATATCTTAAACGATTCTTTTTTTTTTGGTCATTATTTTTTTAAAAATTCACTTTTTCAATTAGTAAGTAATAATTTTTACTAATTGAAAAAGTAGATATCCACTATTTACGTGTGGTCTACTTTGCACATCTTAAAAAAGTGACTATTCACTATGAATTAGTAGTTTTTTACTAATTCGTTTTTAGAGAGTAAGAGAACGTAAAAATCGATTTTTTTTTTCCTTCTTTAAAGTTTTATCAAGAGCTGCTATGCGCTTAGTGCAACGTTGCAGTTACGCATAATGGGTGGGGTTTGTTTAGAACACGCTCGGGCATTTCGGTCGAATGTCGTCACTGCGCTCCCCCATTCCTTGACCAGGCACAAATAACGAAAACTGAAAATTTGAATTTACAGGGTCGGTTATATTGAAGATGTGTTTGCTTCAATCGATCAAAGCTGTATATTATTTCTCTAAAATTGTAGAAAATCAATAAAGGAAAAAAGGTTTTCCTACTCACACACCAACTACCCCCCCCCCCCCCCTGGTGTGACTGGCGCACAGCACACAACTTTCTCTTACCTTCGGTAATCGAAAGTTGTGTACTGTGCTTGTCACACCAGATTTTGTGTATCGACATATATTTAGTTCCCGACAGTACGGAACATATGAATTCAAGATGTAAAATTTATAAGTATGGGGAAAATATTTATATTTTGTTACCATGGCAACCATTTCTCCTATCTTCCCTATGAAATACAAGAGTAAAGTGGTCTTCAGAAGATTTCAATCGCAAAATGAGAATATACATTTTAAAGAGCATCTAAAAAATAATTGATTTTTTGAATTTAAAAAAAAATCGTTGGAGCAAATTTTTGAGAAAATCGAAAAAAACTGAAAAAGTACATCAGTAAAGTACTAGTACTCTTTGGCCGATTTTGATTAAAAGCTTATTTTCCGGTCCCGGGGGTGTTTAACTTAAATATAAAATTTCAACCTCCTAGCTCAATTCCTTCATGCTTAAAATTGAACACACACACCCACCCACCCACCCACCCACCCACAGACAGACCATGTCGCGAAAACCACTTTTTTGGATTCAGGGGACCTCAAAACGTGAAGATCCATCAAAATCTCGACATCAATTTTTGACATGAATCCAATACTTTCTCTCTATATATATATTACATATATACATAGGTAAGAGAAAGTAAAAGTGAATTTTTAAAAAAATAATGACTAAAAAAAAAAAAGAATCATTTAAGATATATGAAATAAGGTGCGATGACACCGGGACCTAACTTGTGTTTGGTGACTCGAGTTCTAGCCAAACCCACTTTAAACTTGACTTACTCTTACTTCTCTGTTATTTGGTATATAAGTATGTCTCTGGTGTTAACAATGTTTTTTACTCGAATGTTACTATATTCCTTCCCAGCAATTTATTTCTAAATAAACTTAATAAAACTAATTATCGTTATATCAAAAAATATATTTATTAAATTTTAAGTAAAAATATTTCTTAATTGACTATTTAAAAAATAATATTTTATTAATTTAAAAAAATTTGGAATCTATTTGTTTTGACTTAACATATATTTCCTGCAATTTTTAACAAAAAATACAAGTTATCTCAATATTATTATTTATTTGTATTATTATTACTTAAATAAAGCCTTATATTGCCAAAAATGTCTTTATTAATGAACCGATCAAACAGCTGATTGAAAAAGTCGGCCATGTTGGCTTCTCAGACAGCCGGAATTGAATGAACTACTTTTTGAATTAGTAAAAAATAACTAATCTAAAAGTAACCAATAAATTTACTAAATATATTAGTGGATTCTACTCAAAATGACTAAATTTGATGTAATTTTCTTACCTACTATTTGAATAAGTAAAAATTCTACTAATTCGTTTTAAGAGAGTAGGAGGTTGAAATTTTATATTTAAGTTAGATACCCCCCCCCCCTAGGGCGTGAAAATAAGCTTTTTTTAGTGAAGCATTTTTTCTGAGGGGCTGAGCCCCTCTTCCCTCAACATTGGGTCCCTTAGAGTCGGCGCCTAAGGGAATATTTAACGATTTAGAAGAGTGTTAAATCCGAAATATTTATCTAGCTCATCAGACTAGAGTTAATTCCACTAGTGGCCTGTTTATTAAAATATTGATATCCTTATATTTATCTTTTCCTCCGAGGTATCAACTTTTATTTTTATTTTTAATGGTCATACTTTTTTGCCTCCCATATAAATTCAATTAAAGGGAATTTAAAAGATAAAAGTTTTTTTTCTGTTTCGGTGTTTTAAATGGGAAAGGATTTAATGCAAAAAACAACAACGAAAATAATTGAACCTTTTGTCTTCAAAGCTGGTGATTAATGGTATTCTAAGCCAACCATCTAGAAAAGGTGCAAAAGTTAAGATATTAACCGAAGAGATAGGACAGACAAATTGTTCAAATATTTAGGTTCCCTCGGTTTAAAGAGGCTGACGAGGAATGACCCCATGGAAATATGGACCCAGGTCCGACTTTGAGTGTTTAATAACACTAGTCGACAAGGTTTTTTTCCACAAGAAATCTGATTAGTGAACCTAGTGCATTTTTTCATTCTGAATTCAGATATGTAGTTAGAATTTTTCCATCAGGCACAGTTTTAGAGATATAGAGCAAAATAGATTTTAATAGAAAATGTGCTCTAAAACGGCTTTCATTTAGAATGTTCAAATTATTTTTAACGCCGCACCCCGTAAAAATATGCAGATAGTTAGAATACATATAAATTTTAAGTTTCATCCCAATCGGAGGTCATTTAGACGTGCCGCAAACGGCTTAAATCGAAATTTTCAAGATTTTTTTTGCTTTGGTCACCCCTAATACAATTTTAGATATCACTGAATGCAAAAAACATATATGTACGATATTCTATAGTTCTTTGGCTTTCTAAAAATCATTCATTCGTAAAAATCTGTTAATTATTAACGAAATTATGAACAAAAACGTGAGCAAAGAAAAAACACAAGTACACTCACTGGTCGAAAAAAATGAATTTCAATTGAATTAAAAAGCGAACCCTATCCACGAGAAGCTAATGTATCCTCTCTGAGCATCGGGTCACGGGCCCTAACTTTATTACTTTATTATATGTTATTAAAAAAAAATATTTTTTGAATATCATATCTTTCTTTATACTTCTAAAAGAACAAGAGGTCCAGTGAGTGTACTTAGGTTTTTATTAATAATTTCGTTAATAATAAACAGATTTTTACGAATGAATGATTTTTAGAAAGCCAAAGAACTATAGAATATCGTACATATATGTTTTTTGCATTCAGGGATATCTAAAATTGTATTAGGGGTGACCAAAGCAAAAAAATCTTAAAAATTTCGATTTTTCTAAACTTTAAGCCGTTTGAGGCACGTCTAAATGACCTCCGATTGGGATGAAACTTAAAATTTATATGTATTCTAACTATCTGCATAATTTGACGGGGTGTCGCGTTAAAAATTATTTGAACATTTTAAATAAAAGCCGTTTTAGAGCACATTTTCTACTAAAATCTATTTTGCTCTATATCTCTAAAACTGTGCCTGATGGAAAAATTCTAACTACATATCTGAATTCAGAATGAAAAATAGTTCTAGAATTTCATATCTTCATTCTTGTGAAAGAAAAAAACGTTCATTTTTGTCGACTAGTGTAATTTTACTTTCTCTTACCTATGTATATATGTAATATATATATAGAGAGAAAGTATTGGATTCATGTCAAAAATTCGATGTAGAGATTTTGATGGATCTTCACGTTTTGAGGTCCCCTGAATCCAAAAAGTGGTTTTCGCGACATGGTCTGTCTGTGTGTGTGTGTGTGGGTGTGTGTGTGTGTTCAATTTTAAGCATGAAGGAATTGAGCTACGAGGTTGAAATTTTATATTTAAGTTAAACATCTCCCGGGACCGGAAAAATAAGCTTTTAATCAAAATCGACCAAAGATTACTAGTACTTTACTGATGTAGTTTTTCAGTTTTTTTCGATTTTCTCAAAATTTGCTCCAACGATTTTTTTAAAATTCAAAAATCAATTATTTTTTAGATGCTCTTTAAAATGTATATTCTCATTTTGCGATTGAAATCTTCTGAAGACCACTCTACTCTTGTATGTCATAGGAAAGGATAGGAGAAATGGTTGCCATGGTAACAAAATATAAATATTTTCCCATACTATAAATTTTACATCTGAATTCAAATGTTCCGTACTGTCGGGAACTAAATATAGTCGACACAAAAAAATCTGGTGTGACAAGCACAGTACACAACTTTTGATTACCGAAGGTAAGAGAAAGTTGTGTGCTGTGCGCCAGTCCACCAGATTTTTTATTTTGAATTTATTAATTTGAAAGCGTTATTAACTTTATCGGACTCAATCAATTTATCCCCTTGAATATTATGACTATTCGGAGTAGATGCCTGATTTATAGAAGGCAGTCTGATTTTATTTCAGCCATTTGTATACCAAATGGCTTAAATAAGAATTGCTGGACCTCAATATATGTATTTTCATAATAACGGTTATCATAAAAGTCTTATATGGCCCAAGATGCCAAAAAGACTGTTGTATGTGTGTGTGAATGGGAGAAAAGTGTGAGTGTTTTGACCAAGATTAAAACGTCAGCATAGTGGTTGGTCCTTAATACGTAAATCGAAATGATAATCACTTAAGCTGCTATTCTTTTTATTTATTCATCAACTCTTCATCCAGCTATGAATTGCGCATCTTGTTCATTTCATTAGATGTGAACCTTTTGAAAACGAAACAACATTCATCTGCTTTTCTATTATTCTGAATTCAAGAAACTTGATTTCTACTCCAACGTTGAATAGATGCTCCCATCTTTGCAATCTCAGTCAAATTATTGGCTCTAATTATGGTGAATGAAAACTCTGCATGCAGCCATTTTTTGTATTATTGGGTATCTAGATTAAATATTCATTTTTTTTTTTACTTTCTCTTATCTATTTTATAGCGTTATTGTTTGGGAGAGGGTTTTAAGGGAATTTTAAAATTGTATATGCATTTAAAATTTGTAATTTTTTTTCACGACACAATACAAATTGCTTTTTTTTTGGAAATGCTGTTATTTCCTTGATTTTTTTTACAAAAACTTAAATTAGAGTGAAGTGGATAGCTGAGTAGATCTTGTGGTATGGAATAAAGAAAAGATCGATTGCAGCTATATTTATTTCGTTTATTGGTCACTTCAAGTCGACGTTTCGGTCAGATACGACCCTTCTTTGGGGAGGAGGGGGTGGATTTTCGACCGAAACCATTTTATCTCAGAGAATGGTCGTATCTGACCGAAACGTCGACTTGAAGTGACCAATGAAATAAATATAGCTGCAATTGCTCTTTTTTTATTAATAAAACAATTTGAAATAATACAAAAACCTAGTATATATATATAGATTTTTTTTCTTGAAATGGGTGCATAAGGTTCGAAGACCTATAATGGCTAGTGGTCACAAGCAGCCCGGAAGAATATAGTTAAAAAATATATAAATAAATAAATAAAGAAGATGAAGAAGCATAAAAGGGGATCTAAACTGCGGGAACTGAGAAGATGCTCGAGATTTTGATGGATATACACGTTTTGAGGTCCCCTGAATCCAAAAAAGTGGTTTTCGCAAGATGGTCTGTCTGTGTGTCTGTAAACAAAATATCTCAAGAACGAAAAGAGCTAGGAAGTTGAAATTTTATATTTAAGTTAACTACCCTACTGGAATGTGACACAAAGCTTTTAAATAAAATCGGCCAAAAAGTACTATATAATGATGACGGGCTATTGACTAGCACGTGGCTGGAATGTGCTTATTTAGCACCTTAAGTAGATATAATTTCCTTTGGATATACCATTACTGATAAAAGTTATAAAACTTTGAAAGTCTGATGTGGCCAGCACTACAACTAGTACTTTACTAATGTACTTTTTCAGTTTTTTTTTTTTTTTTTTCGATTTTTTAAAAATTCGCTCCAACGATTTTGTTTCATAAAACAATTATTTTTTACATTCTCTTTAAAATGTATATTCTCATTTTGCCATTGAAATTGTTTGAATCACACTTTACTCCTGTACTTCATAGGAAACATAGGAGAAATGGTTGCCATGGTAACAAAAGATAAAATTTATCCATCTTTATAAATTTAATTCTTTAATTTTAATATGTCGGCGGAGAGAATAAATGTCGACACGAAAACTCTGGTGTGACAAGCACAGAACACAAGTTTATCTTACCTTCGGTAATCGAAAGTTGTGTGCTGTGCGACCAGTCACACCAGGTTGTTTTATTTTAAAACGTTTCAAGTGTAAGCTGAAGAGATGGTCGAGAAATGTCCGCATGTCGCAGCCTGGGGTCTTTAGATTTATTGACTTAAATTCCGCCCCTCCCTTTTTGTAACCTCGTAACCCCGAAGACAGTTTCTCATTAATTCCCGGAACTTACCCCTAAACAAAAATGTTACTATCAAGAGAAATACAATTTATGAACACTATTTCTGTGTTCTTTATAAATAATTGCGCCCTCTCCCGAGACGAATTTACTATTTAGCAGAGTATTTATTTTTCAATAAATATAAAATAACTAAATTATTATATAGTAGCCTATGATGGCTCTACAATATTTGAAGGCAGTGGCGCAACCAGGATTTGCTCCTGGGGGGGGGGGTTTTGACTAGACGCGCAGCCCCTCTTTGCAGAGGCGTACCGAGGCAGTTGGGGGCCTGGGGCGGAACTAGAAGAGGGGGCCTTATATTGAATTTTTTTTTTTTTTGGGGGGTGGTCATCTTTTAATATCCCTCTCCTCCATACACAAAAACATTTTTAAAATACCGTATATCCCTGAACCCCCAAGGGTATTTTCATTAAATTTTCTTTTTTTTATCTAAATTTTCCCATTTTTACTTGAGCCCCAAGGGCCCCGGGGCCTCTCAAAGAGAAATTTTCAATAAATTTTGTTTTTACTTGAGCCCCAAGGGCCCCGGGGCCCTCTCAAAGAGAAATTTTCATTAAATTTTGTTTTTACTTGAGCCCTGAGGGCCCCGGGGCCTCTCAAAGGGAAATTTTCATTAAATTTTTTTTATAAATATATGGGGGCCTATGCCGTCTCGGGGCGTGGGGCGGACCGCCCCCCTCGCTCCCCCCCCCTCGGTACGCCACTGCCTCTTAGATAATTCGAATTTAAGTAAAATTTTTATTTAAATAATTGTCAAATTTCAATAAGGTTATGGCATAAAAAAAATCCTCAATAGCCAACAAAAAAAAAAACATTCTCCGGTTGTTTTCCCCCTGGTGCATCGTGCACGCTGACACGCACCAACTAGACATGGGTCGTTACTCGATTTTGCTGTACCAGGTACCAGCTGTTACAGGTACTTGTTCTGACCCGATATTTTTACCTGATACTTTTGTACCCGAAACAAATTTCACCCAGCAACGCTAACTTTACATTAATTCAAGTCAATAACAACGTGTCTAACATTTTTTCAAATGTTTTCTACCCTATTTATTCTTGTGTTGAGAACAAACTCATAATTATTCATTACTAAAGAGTTTTCCAAACTGACTGAACTGACATGTCTCCAAATTTAAAATGTCAATTTATATACTGCATTAGAAAAATAATTAACAAATTTCTGTGCCGGCGAACGAAATTTAATTTAATTCTATTCATTATGTATTTCAATTCACAGTTACATATATTTTTATTTTTTTAATTAATGTTTTTATATATAAAAAAAAAAAATAGTTTCAAAGTAAAAATCAGATAACTTATTTATTAAAAAAAAAATATATTTTTTTCATTTCTGCTCTCTTTCTTAAAGTGAATAAAGAGAAATAATGTATAAGTAATAATTAGATTTGTATTTAATTATTATAGGGCCTAGTGAGAAAAGTAGAGTAAAAAATGTAAAAATGATTCGGAATGACGTTCGAAAAGCGCGCCAGAGCTAGCGAAATGGCCCTGTCAGGAGAGAAGAGACGGGGCGGGGCGTCGCGAGTTGAGGGTTGCAAGAGAGAAGGAAAGAGAGAACAGGCAATATGAAAACTGTATCGGGTAAGGAACGAAGCTCTAAAGTGAAAAGCAAGTATTTGATCAATGCGCAAGCGCGAGCGAGATATCAGGTTCGAGTGAGAAAGGAATACCGAGCAAATAACATATACTTTTTGTATCTGTTATTTGAGTATCAACAACTCGGTCATACTCGACTGAACCTGAACAGGACGCGTATTCCTTTCTCACTCGTACCTGATATCTCGCGCATGCGCATTGATCAAATACTTGCTTTTCACTTTAGAGCGTCTTTACCCGATACAGTTTTCATATTGCCTGTTCTCTCTTTCCCTCTCTCTTGCAACCCTCAACTCGCGACGCCCCGCCCCGTCTCTTCTCTCCTGACAGGGCCATTTCGCTAGCTCTGGCGCGCTTTTCGAACGTCATTCCGAATCATTTTTACATTTTTTACTCTACTTTTCTCACTAGGCCCTATAATAATTAAATACAAATCTAATTATTACTTATACATTATTTCTCTTTTATTCACTTTAAGAAAGAGTGCAGAAATGAAAAAAATATATATTTTTTTTTTTAATAAATAAGTTATCTGATTTTTACTTTGGTATTTAAATACCTGATATTTTTTGCTCGTACCCATTATGTGTACCTGTTACTTTTTCCTACCTGATACAAAATATCAGATTGATACAGTATCACCCATGTCTAGCACCAACCCATGTGTACCGGTATCTAGCTCGAAGCCATTAAGCCGGTTCCCAATGTTTGGGGGTGAGAGGCCCTTCACCTCCCTACTCCTCAAAAATCAGTCCCTGACGGGACTGGTCGACCAGCTCTCGACGTGTTCATCTCAAATCACCATTCTCTCAAATCACCATTGACAAATTCAAATTTCAATAAATGAATGTAGAGTCTTATATTAGTCTTTTGTTTTTTATGATTTAGGAGAAATAACAAAAGAATTAGTTTTTTTTTTTTATTTCTTATATTTATTTTATTTATTTCGTTGGATTCTACCCTTCCTCTATTTGAGGTTTAGGGCTTTTACAAGTTTACAATTTATTTATTTAGTTATTACTAAGAGTTATGATTTTCTTCGTTTTCTTCTTCTTCCTTCTTCATCTTCACAGCCTTTTCCCAGGCTCGCCACCAGTCACACATTTCCTTGTCAATTCTTCCTTTGAGAGCCTCGAGCCAGACCATATTCTCGCCCCTCTTCCTCCAATTTAGTAGGTCGGGGTCGGCTATTTGTTCCATTCTTGTGCATCTTGTCATTATGTGGTTCAGGTCCTCTCTTTCCTTCTCGCACAGGCGACAATTATTATTCGGAATCCAAGGCTTATCTTCCCTCAACTTATTTCCTAGCCTCATTTTCGCCCATGTTTCCTTATCCTTCCAGGAGGCGTTGACCTCTAATAGGTAGCCTTCCGGGCCTATCCTCGTTTTGAGTTTTCCATAACTCTGTGAGTAAGAGGAATGGTCAATTCTCTTCCAGTTCTCTTGTAGATCTTGGTCCAGAAGTTTACCGATGCCTTCACTCATTTTTTCCTTTAGATAGTCTAAGCCGCATCCCTCTATCAGCCCAAGTACTATCTCGTAACTTCCAGTCCTTCTCCATAAGTTCAGCATCTCCTTTGCCCATTGCGTTGGTTCATCGTTGTTCATTCCTCTGATGACCTCTTGCAAGCATATTTTAGGCCACCTACCGTCCTGGAGATTCAACACTCTTAAAATGTATCCACTGGCCCTACAGATGTTGTTGTAGTGTATACTGCTTTTCCCTAGCTCCATTCTCCACATATAGTCTGGTGTGTTCTTGTCAAGTCCGAGCATCATTTTAAAATATCTGGCTTGTACTCTTTCTTGATCTGCGTACTCCCTCCATCCGATTGTTTCACTTCCGTATGTCAGCACAGGCTCCACTATAGTTTTAAAGAGAGTAGTCTTCTTCTTGAAGGAACTGCACCGCTTCAAAATGGAGTAGAGTTGGTTTCCCGTTCTTGTTGCTTTAGCTGCTTGTGCTTTCACATGCTCCGAAAAGCATCCTGAACTCGCAAACCAAACTCCCAAATACTTAAACTTTGTGACTTCCTCTAACACCTCGTTTTTCCATTTAAGAGGGGAATATTTCTTCCTTCTTCCTTTTTTTTGGAAAGTCATTATTTTCGATTTTTCTACGTTCAGCTCTAAGTCCAATTTCTCCGTGTATTTTTCCAGCGAGCGTATCATTTCTGACAGACCTTCTCTATCATCCGCAAGCAAAACCACGTCGTCCGCAAACTTCAGACATCTGATCTTCTCTCTTCCAATGACAGTTCCTCCCTGGTTTCTCAGCTCGAACTCTTTTTCTAAGTCATTGATGTAAATATTAAAAAGCGTAGGGCTGAGCGGGCAACCCTGTCTCACCCCTTTCTCTGTCATGAACTCTTGGCCTTCCTCATTGTTCACTTTAACCAGATTTACTGTCCCACAATAGATTTCTTTGATCATCTCCATCATTCTGCCATTAATGCCAATCTCTTCCAGCTTTCCCATTAGAGTTTTTCTGTTTATCTTGTCGAAAGCGGCTCTGAAGTCTATGAAGAAAGCAAATAGTTTTCCTTTAGTTCTTTTCAGTTTATTACCTATCAACGTGTTTAATATAAATATATTATCCCTCGTTCCATAATTTTTGCGGAAACCCGCTTGGCTCTCAGACAGTTTCCTCTCTTCTTCTAGCCAGCAGTTTAATCTTTTATTCATTATACTCGCCAATATTTTATATAGAATATTTAATATCGTGATTCCTCTGTAGCTTCTTGGGTCCTCTCTATTACCACCTTTGTACAGAGGAAAAATTATGCCTTTTCTCCATTCATCTGGCATTCTTCCTCCGGTCCATATGTCGTTCAGAATCCCTAGTATTTCCTCCTTTGTTTTGGGGGTGGAAGCCACCAGAAATTCGTTTATTACAGAGTCGGACCCCGCTGCTTTATTTCTTCTCAGCTTTCTTATTTCCGTCTCGAGCTCCGCTAGAGAGAGTTCTGCATTCAAAAAGCTATCGTCCGGCTCGACAATATTCCGATTCCGGACGGTTGGGCTTCTCTCCATAAACGAGCCTTCCAGGAGTATCATGAAATGTTCTGTCCATGTATCTAAGTCTATTCCTGTGCTTTGTGCTTTCCTCTTGCCTCTTCTCAGACTTACTAACTTCCAGAATTCTTCATTATTTTTACAGTGTTCAATTTTCTTCCACAATTCCTCTTGTTCCTTACTTTTCATTATTCTTATTAGCTTTCTCAGCTTCTCTTTTTCCTTAAGATAAAATATTTTATCCACTCTTCGCTTCCATTTCCTATATTTATTTAGACTTTTCCACATCTTTTTCTTCTGCTTTCTTATTTTTGGATGAATGTGCTTTTTGGTACCACTGCTTCTTCTCATTCCCGCTTGGTATGCTGAATTTAACAATACTTGCGTTAGCTTTTGGTATTTCTGTTCTGTATTCAAATCACTGCATTCCGCCACTCTCCATTCTTCGTCCAAAATTGTTCTAAATTCTTTTCTTTTTCCTTCCAACCATCTCCATCTTCCAGGACACATCTTTCGGCATTTTTTCTCCTGCCGTTTGCATCTTCTATCTAGTAGCATCTGCAACGGCATGTGATCGGAATCCGGTCTGCATCCAACTTTAAGAGCAGTTATCAAATCTGTTTCTCCTCCCGTAACTATATAATCCACGACCGAAGCCCCCCTTTGGCCCACATAAGTGTAAAATCTTGAGTCTTCAGTTTTTCCATTCTCGATTTTCAGTCCTTGGTTTTGGCATAGAGACAGCAGCTCTTTTCCTTCCTGGTTCGTAATGAGATCTTCTGATACCCTGTCTTCTTCTAGATATTCTGTGGAACCCGTTCTTGCATTGAAATCTCCCACCAGGATCAGTCCGTCCCCATTCTTCAGACTTCTCTCGATCTCCGGTTCTAGGATCCTGCTAAGTTCTCTCATTCCCATATTGTTGTAAACGACGTATATAGAATTTTGCCCCAGAAAACCTTTTGTCTTGATCCTGATGCCTTTTGACCAAAAGTCCACTTCTAATATGTTATCTAAGTTTCTCTTGTATGCCAACAACTGTCCGCCTTTCGCCCTTCCTTTGTTTTTTTCTCTTACTGCATAAAAGTGTTTACATATGTAATTCCTATTCATTTCTTTGTTGATTTTGTCTTCACATTTGCCTTTTTCAATCCACGTTTCTATAAGTATTATGATATCGAAGTCCTTCAAAAACTGCCAAAAATCGTCATCCTTATTGAGAAGTCCAGCCGTGTTCCAAACAATCATTGCTAACTTGTCTGGCCGTTTTTTGGGGCTGCTCTCACCCTCATCTGATCTCTAATATCTTCCTCATTGTCGTCCAAGCCCATCTGAATTTCGTTGTTTATTATCAATTTGTCCCCTCTGATCCATACCGTATTTCCCTCCCCTCTTAGGGTTCTTGCTCGCTTCCTCAGTTCACTCCGTTTCATCCTTTCCTCCCTTGATAGGTCCTCATCGATGTAGATCTTCGTTTGTTTTAGTTTAGCTCTTGATTTCAGGATTTCCCTTCTTTCATCTTTACTCTCAAGTGAGACCAGAATGGGTCTTGCTGCCCCCTCCCTTCTCTTTCCCAATCTAAAAGTTTCTTTTATGTGCACATGCTGAATGTTTTCATATTGCCTGTTCTCTCATTCCTTCTCTCTTGCGACCCTCAACTCGCGACGCCCCGCCCCGTCTCTTCTCTCCTGACAGGGCCATTTCGCTAGCTCTGGCGCGCTTTTCGAACGTCATTCCGAATCATTTTTACATTTTTTACTCTACTTTTCTCACTAGGCCCTATAATAATTAAATACAAATCTAATTGTTACTTATACATTATTTCTCTTTTATTCACTTTAAGAAAGAGTGCAGAAATGAAAAAAATATATATATTTTTTTTAATAAATAAGTTATCTGATTTTTACTTTGGTATTTAAATACCTGATATTTTTTGCTCGTACCCATTATGTGTACCTGTTACTTTTTCCTACCTGATACAAAATATCAGATTGATACAGTATCACCCATGTCTAGCACCAACCCATGTGTACCGGTATCTAGCTCGAAGCCATTAAGCCGGTTCCCAATGTTTGGGGGTGAGAGGCCCTTCACCTCCCTACTCCTCAAAAATCAGTCCCTGACGGGACTGGTCGACCAGCTCTCGACGTGTTCATCTCAAATCACCATTCTCTCAAATCACCATTGACAAATTCAAATTTCAATAAATGAATGTAGAGTCTTATATTAGTCTTTTGTTTTTTATGATTTAGGAGAAATAACAAAAGAATTAGTTTTTTTTTTTATTTCTTATATATAATATATATATTTTATATTAATACTTTACGAAAAAATAAGCAATTTTCATTTTTGTTAAAAAATTTTTTTAAATAAAATAAACATATTTTTAAGAAATTATTTTTTTTATAATAAAAAGGATACAATTTTTTTTTCTTTTCTAATAATTTGTAATAATATATAGAAATTTGAATTTTTTTTTCTCTTCTGGGGGGTTAAAACCCTAAAAACCCCCCAAGTTGCCCACTATTTGAAGGGACTTAATGGAATATAGTCATAAGCCACAGCAAAATCTGGAGTGAATAAAAATTTCTCTTGGGTTCAAACAACTTCTACGAATAAGGGAGCTGAAAATGAAAAGTCTGACTGATTATCTCTAATTTCTAAAAACATTTATATATTGAATTAAAATAAGAAAATTAAAAATATTTATTTCCTTCCAAATAGTAGGTCTATAAAACAAACCTACTATATTATTATTATTATTATTGCCTTTTATTGGTTCATATATAATTATTTAAATTTAAACTTATTTAAATAACTTAAGATTTGCAGATGATGTTGTTGTCATAGCAACATCAAAAAATCAATTAACAAAAATGATAAATGAGCTAAATCAAGAAAGTAAAAAAATTGGATTAAAAATAAATTTTAAGAAATCAGTAGTTCTGTGCAACCGAGCTCAAGAAGAATTAAAATTTGATAAAAATGAACCAACCATCCCTTGTAAAGCAGAAACTATCTATCTAGGACAATTAATAAATTTTGAAAATAAAACAACACAAGAAGTTAAAAGAAGAATTGCCCTAGCCTGGAAAAAATTTTGGTCAATGAAATACATTCTAAAAAATAAAGAAATAGCACAAAACTCAAAAATTAAAATACTTAAAAAATGTATCATACCAGTTTTAACGTATGGAGCACAAACCTGGTCTCTCACCCAAAAAAATATGAAAGATCTTGAAACTACACAAAGAGCAATGATCAGGAGTGTCCATTGCTTAAAAATTAAAAACAAAATAAATATGGACCAACTCTACAAAAGAATAAAAATGGAAAACATCAACATTTTTATTAGAAGAATTAAATGGAGATGGGCGGGACACGTTGCAACAACGGAAGACCAACGCTGGACAAGAACATCGACGGAATGGTGCCTTATGGAGCACAAGAAACAAAGAGGAAGACCTTCCAAAAGATGAATGGATGGTTCGGATTGGTCCCGGGTTGCAAGACAACGGATGGCGTGGAAGAGTTTGGGAGAGGCCTATGCCCAAGGGGCCTGGTTCCATCATATTAGAATAAATAAATAAATAAATGTAAATAAAGTATTAAAAAAAAAAAAAAAAAAAAAATGTAACACAAATTTATGTATGTAAAAACCTACTATATAGCCTAAATAAATTTTTGATAAAATCACTAGCAAATTTTTTAAAATTTTAATTTTATTAAAATTGTGATTTTATTTAAAATGTTTAAAGCTTTATAGTAGATTTGTTTTATACTATTTGAACATTTTAAATTATTTCAAAAAAAAAAATTTTTGCCCCCCCCCCCCCTGATTCAAATTCGTTCCGGCGCCCCTGGGCCTCCATTTATTAATTTTCTTTAAAGACATTTTTATTATTTTTTTTTTTATAGCATCTAATCCGATCAAAATGTATTCATTAATTGACAGACACTATAATTTTGGGCGTGAAGGTAACAACTAGAAGAAGAAGCGAGACTTTCACCTCTATGCTTGGACAGGGCTATTATTATTATTAAAGAAACTAAACTTATTGGCACTCGGCAAGGCCCCGGTAACCAACGATATTTTAGTATTTAAACATTTTATAACAAAATTCAAACACCTCAATAGCCGAAAAGGTTAAAAAAAATGTATAATTTTAATCATGTTCAAATAATGTGTATGTGTGTGTGTGTGTGTGTGTGTGTACCTTTCTAGGTCTATTATAAATATTTAAATTAAGTTGTTTTGAGCAAGAGCTTTTTTTGTTTAAAGCTGTCATCAGCCTTTGTATCATGGTCACAGTTATAAAAGACAGAAATAATCCAGGAGACAACTCAGACATTTACGTGGAATGAAATTTTTTGCTTACGAATATTTTTAATTAGACAAAACAAAAAAGTGCATCTTAGGAGATTAACATAAAACGACTATACAAAAAAAAAGTAGTATGTAGTAGTAGTCTGATTAAAATTTAGATAAATAATAACACTAGTCGACAAAAATGAACTTTTTTTCTTTCAAAGAATAAAGATATAAAATTCGAGAAGTATTTTTCATGCTGAATTCAAATATCATTTCAGTTTTGCCCCATCAGGCACAATTTTAGAGATATAGAGCAAAATAGATTTTAATAGAAAATGTGCTCTAAAACGGCTTTTATTTAGAATGTTCAAATTATTTTTAACGCGGCACCCCGTAAAAATATTCAGGTATTTAGAATACATATAAATTTTAAGTTTCATCCCAATCGGAGGTCATTTAGACGTGCCGCAAACGGCTTAAAGTTTCAAAAAATCGAAATTTTCAAGATTTTTTTTGCTTTGGTCACCCCTAATACAATTTTAGATATCCCTGAATGCAAAAAACATATATGTACGATATTCTATAGTTCTTTGGCTTTCTAAAAAGCATTCATTCGTAAAAATCTGTTAATTATTAAGAAAATTATGAACAAAAACGTCCCCAAAGAAAAAACACAAGTACACTCACTGGACGAAAAAATGGACTTCTCTTTCTTTTACAAGTATAAAGAAGGATATTCGATTCTAGAAATATTTTTTTTGTAATAATATTTAATAAAGTTAGTGCCCGTGACCCGATGCTCAGAGAGGATACATTAGCTTCTCGTGGATAGGGTTCGCTTTTTAATTCAATTGAAGTCCATTTTTTTCGACCAGTGAGTGTACTTGTGTTTTTTCTTTGCTGACGTTTTTGTTAATAATTTCGTTAATAATTAACAGATTTTTACGAATGAATGATTTTTAGAAAGGCAAAGAACTATAGAATATCGTACATATATGTTTTTTGCATTCAGGGATATCTAAAATTGAAAAGGAGACGCGACGTTTCGGACAAAATTTTATTCGTCCATCCTCGTCCTTGTGTCGCAACAACAATGACAACTTTGTGCCCAATTAGTTTATAAGCCTGCAAGGACAAATAAAGAATTTTGTCCGAAACGTCTCCCTTTCGGCATTTGGCATCCAAAGGCCCTCTTTATTTGCTGCACCCGTACTTGCTCTCTTCCAATCAGGGCAAAATCCGGCCCTGCTTCCAATCCATAACATCAACAGCAACTTTTCTTCAGCTTATGGTATTTATTTTAAGATCTCGCGGCATTTATTCAAACTAATTGATTGAAAAGGTAATTTTTTTCACAATGATCTCTTCTTCTTGAAATAGAGATAAAGATAATAAAAAGCAAAAAAAAAAAATCTGGTGTGACTGTCGCACAGCACACAACTTTCTCTTACCTTCGGTAATCGAAAGTTGTGTTCTGTGCTTGTCACACCAGATTTTTTGTGTCGACATGTATTTAGTTCCCGGCAGTAAGGAATATTTGAATTCAGATGTAAAATTTATAAGTATGGGAAAATATTTATATTTTGTTACCATGGCAACCATTTCTCCTATCTTTCCTATGGAGTACAAGAGTAAAGTGGTCTTCAGAAGATTTCAATTGCAAAATGAGAATATACATTTTAAAGAACATCTAAAAAATAATTGATTTTTGAATTTAAAAAAAAATCGTTGGAGCAAATTTTGAGAAAATCGAAAAAAACTGAAAAAGTACATCAGTAAAGTACTAGTACTCTTTGGCCGATTTTGCTTAAAAGCTTATTTTTCCCGTCCCAGGGGGTGTTTAACTTAAATATAAAATTTCAACCTCGTAGCTCAATTCCTTCATCCTTAAAATTGAACACCCACAGACACACAGACAGACACACACACAGACAGACAGACAGACCATGTCGCGAAAACCACTTTTTTGGATTCAGGGGACCTCAAAACGTGAAGATCCATCAAAATCTCGACATCGAATTTTTGACATGAATCCAATACTTTCTCTCTATATATATATTACATATATACATAGGTAAGAGAAAGTAAAAATTATCTTTTTTACTAAAGCTATTTAAAACCTTTCCAGCTGACTTTTTAAGATTTATAACAAGTTAGATAAAAATGTAAATAAAACTCCATATTTTATTATTTCCACATGATTTTTTTTTATTTATTCAAATAAAAATAATATGTGTAATTAAATATTTTTATGTTAACTTTAAACTTCAAGTGAGCATATAATTTTTTTTTTTTTTTTTTTTTAAAGAAAAACTTTATTTCAATATTATTTAAATACAAAAGCCGATAATAAATGAAAAATTAAAAACATCACCACCGAGTTTACAACTTTTGATTAAAATAATATTATGTAAAAAAACAATTTTTGTTTTATTAAGTTTTCCAACTTTTTTAATTAAAAATTATAAATCTGCATTTTTAATATCAAGAGAGTTTTAATCAATTCTGACTAACTAGTTCGATTCTTGTAATGGCGTTAAATATTACAATATAATAAGAACGCCTCTCTATGTTAACTGTTTGTCACGACTAACGACTGATTAATTAAATGTTCTGCTGGCAAAAAGCAGTTTGTGTTTAATTCAATACAAGAAATGATCCAGAATCTCTCGGGGTGGGGGTGGGGTGGGGGGGGGGTAATCTGGGTGTGACTGGTCCAGGGTGGCTACAGACCAGGAAAACCTCAACCTGGAATTATCAAGGAATTTAATGGGACCGGGAATTATAATGGAATATCAGGGAATTTTGAAAAGTATCAGGGATAATTATCAACTCTTGATTTTTACTTTCTCTTACCTATGTATATATGTAATATATAGAGAGAGAGAAAGTATTGGATTCATGTCAAAAATTCGATGTCGAGATTTTGATGGATCTTCACGTTTTGAGGTCCCCTGAATCCAAAAAATCTGGTGTGACTGGCGCACAGCACACAACTTTCTCTTACCTTCGGTAATCGAATGTTGTGTACTGTGCTTGTCACACCAGATTTTTGTGTCGACATGTATTTAGTTTCCGACAGTAGGGTACATTCGATTTTCAAGATGTAAAATTTATAAGTATGGGAAAATATTTATATGTTGTTACCATGGCAACCATTTCTCCTATCTTTCCTATGAAGAACAAGAGTAAAGTGGTCTTCAGAAGATTCAATCACAAAATGAGAATATACATTTTAAAGAGAATCTAAAAAATAATTGATTTTTGAATTTAAAAAAAATCGTTGGAGCAAATTTTGAGAAAATCGAAAAAAACTGAAAAAGTGCATCAGTAAAGTACTAGTACTCTTTGGCCGATTTTGATCAAAAGCTTCGTGTTAGGTCCCATGGGGTGCCTAACTTAAATATAAAATTTCAACCTCCTAACTCTTTTCGTTCTTGAGATATTTTGTTCACAGACACACAGACAGACACACAGACACACACACAGACAGACCATGTCGCGAAAACCACTTTTTTGGATTCAGGGGACCTCAAAACGTGTATATCCATCAAAATCTCGACATCGAATTTTTGACATGAATCCAATACTTTCTCTCTCATACTGTATATATTAACATATATATAGAGGTAAGAGAAAGTAAAAAGTGGTTTTCGCGACATGGTCTGTCTGTCTGTGAACAAAATATCTCAAGAACGAAAAGAGCTAGGAGGTTGAAATTTTATATTTAAGTTAGGCACCCCCATGGGACGTGACACGAAGCTTTTGAACAAAATTGACCAAAGAGTACTAGTACTTTACTGATGCACTTTTTCAATTTTTTTCGATTTTCTCAAAATTTGCTTCAACGATTTTTTTTTTAAATTCATATATCAACTATTTTTTAGTTGCTCTTTAAAATGTATATTCTCATTTTGTGATTGAAATCTTCTGAAGACCACTTTACTCTTGTACTCCATAGAAAAGATAGGAGAAATGGTTGCCATGGTAACAAAATATAAACAATTTGCCATACTTATAGATTTTACATCTTGAAAATCGAATGTACCGTACTGTCGGAAACTAAATACATGTCGACACAAAAAAATCTGGTGTGACAAGCACAGTACACAACTTTCGATTATCGATTACTATTAAACGAGCAATGTACGTTTATTTGTTTGTTTGTTTATATATATGCATATCAGTTCTAGAAAACGGCTCTAATGATTTTTTTTCAAATTTTAAATATATAGTCTACTATTTGTGGTCCCAAAATGAAATTGTGCCAGGTCTCATGTTTGGGAAAATTCGGGTACTAGTACTTTACTGGTGTACTTTTTTAGTTTTTTTTTCCAATTTTCTTAAAATTTCCTTTAACGATTTCTTTCAATTTTTAAATATTTTCTTATTTCTTCTATACAAATAAAATTTGGCCCCTCGAGTACTAGTACCTTACTGGTATACTTTTGTTGATTTTTCTAATTTTCTTGAAATTCCCTTTAACCTTTTCTTTCAAATTTTAAATCGTTCCTATTTCCGGTATAGGAAACAAATTGCGCTAGGTCTCGTCTTAGGAAAACCTCAAGTACTAGTACTTTACTGGTGTACTTTTTTTAGTTTTTTCCAATTTTCGCTTTACAGGTTTTATAATGTTCAAAGTCTAGTGGGCTTGCTTCCTGGTCAAACCCTCCCTCTCTTTACCCTGGACCCACAGATTTAGAATATATCCATGAATATTAAATTTTAATTAATGCGCAATTTTGTAAATTTAATTATTTATATCAATAATTACAATTTATTTAATTTAATAATGTCAACAAGACCAATTAGTAGAAAAATACCTATTATTTAAATTATATCATTAAAATACTAATTATTAATTAATTTTATTGAAAGTAATAATTTTTAATAATTGTCTCCAGGCTGACGCATTTCCTGGGCAACTCTCTTACGTATATCTCATGATTAAAGCTTTCTTATGAGGCACTGTCTCCTTCCTCTAAGTATCCACTCCAGTAATGTCGCTATTCCTCAAAGCTCTCCCTGGACTGTTATTTCTTATTTTGGTGATTTTATTGATGTTTCCATTGAGGAGTAAGTAAGTTGTCACGTTATATTTCTTTCTAATTTTAAATATTTTCCTATTTCTTCTATACAAATCCAATTCGCGCCCTTCGAGTATTCGTACTTTACTGATGTACTTTTTTTTAGTTTTTTACAATTTTATAAAAAAGACCGAGCTCCGGCTCGGTCACCACGGAACTTACATAATAATTGCGCTAAACTCTCATTGTTATATTGTTCAAATACTAAGTCAATAAA
>JAKCPI010017759.1:0-10196 GCA_023213315.1 Euborellia annulipes | reverse complement strand
ATGTTCTTTAATTTATCTCCTAAATGATACATATACATAGATCTTAACATTAAACAATAAATCTTAAAAAGATCTCTGAATCTGCTTGACAAGACTTATGTTAAGGGGCTATAGCCGGGAGTAGCAATTACACGAATGGTTGGAGGGATGTTCTCGTAAAAAAATTTGTTATATTCAAATTTACCCTCGTAAAAAAAGGTCTATAAAGAGTGGAAATTTGCCTTGTAGAAAAGTGAGAGACAAAAACGCCTTATTCACAAATGGATATATCGATATTATGACAAATTATTTAACCTGACCTGGGCTGGTAGGCAATTTGTCATAATAAATGGGAGAGAAAAAAAAAACGAATTTTATAAATAACTTTGGTCTTTCTGAATAAAAACATATTTGTTTATTAATTCGACTGTTAGTAAAATCTACTTTTCATATTGCTTAATTAATTATATTGTACACTTTAATATCCAATTGGCCTATTTGTATTTCTTTTGTCTTTTATTAAGCTTACATTAAGTTAATGCTTTTTTAAATGCCATATTACCTCTAAATTAACTTGAATAGGCCTATTTTAATTGGGTTGTTCCCCTTTAATTCTTATTTTTTGTGTTTCTGAATAAATAAAGACAATTTAATAGTATTTAATGGATTTAAATAATTTTTTTCGATTGACTCTTTCGGACTAATAAACAAATGCACTTTACCATTAATTAATTGTTGTTTGTACAAAAGTTGTTTAAGAAATTAATCTTAAGGTGCGCGTCTCAAAAAGCCGTTAGAAGACGATTCCCTACCGAGTTACTCTAGGCGGCAAAGAGATGGCGTTAGTTTTTACCATAGGGATACAAGGGAGTTATTCCATTTCATTTGAAAGATTCCAGCTAATTAATTAAGGGTAAAAAATTAATTATTTTTTAACACAATGATTACTAATTTAATTATCTATAAAATATAGAGCGAATTTTTAAAAATAACTTTTCTTTAATGTGATTAATCTAAAAAAAAATTTATTTTTTCGAAAATCAAAAAAAGGGCCTCTATAAGTTGTAGATATTTTAAATAGCTTTAATTTAAAAAAAAATTTGAGGTCGATAGCTTCAAAATTGTGGCCGCTGGAATCTTCCAAAATTAGCACCCCGAGACGCGCACCTTAAAATTTTTTATTTTAACCTTATCTTTCGTATAGGATTTTATCCAATTCTCTCTGTTGGCATGGCTTTTTCTAACTTTAAAAATCTTTTAATTTATTTAAAAAGAAATATCGAAATTCAAAAGGCACTGTTGACAAACTTTCTGTTGTTCACCATAAAACACGTAATTAAGCCCATAAACAAATTAAAACACAAATATTTAAATTATAAAATTAACTTCTTTAAAGTCTCATGATTTTTTTAGATTTATATCTTCTTCATTCATTTCAAACTCGTTTAATTAAGAGAAATTTTAATAGGTTTATTAAATTAATCTCAAAAAATCTGGAATGTCTGGTCGTACAAATGTCTTATATGAACGTAAAAATCCATGGGTTTGTCTCTTGAAATTTTTGTGTGATGGTCTAAAAAAAAATTTACTTATAAAAAAGAGTTAAAACCCTGGAGCTTTAAATTAAATCAAAATCTTTCATTATAACAATCCATTTTGGTATCTATTTTTAATTTTTATTGGAAACAATTTGTGAAGCATAAAAGCTAATTATCTGCGTTTATAATTAATAGACTAATTAGTCTATAAGGTATTTCCCAATGGAATAAATGGGATTTTCGAAAAATAATTATCGCAAATTAAAAAAAGGATTTTTTTTTCAAAAAATTTATTTTTAACATGTATTTGAAAAATCTAATCTTTAATAAGTAGTAGAGACCGGATAAGAACCAATTAAAGAAATCTGGTGAAACTGATCGCACAGGCCACAACTTTCTTTTACCCTCGGTAATTGAAAGTTGTGTTTTGTGCTTGTTGCATTAGATCTTTTGATTTAGTTTCCGGCATTAGAATTCAAGATGTAAAATGTATAAGCATGGGAAAATATTTATATTTTAATTGAAGAAGATCAATGTGTGTAGGAGCGCTATTTATATTTTTATATCACGGTAATTATTATACCTATCTTTGCTTTAAATGAGAATATACATTTTAAAGAGCTCCTAAAAATGATTTGTTAATTATAATGAAAATCGCTTTTGAAAAAATCGAAATAAACTGAATATGTACTTCAGTAAAGTACCACTCTTTGGCCGATTTTATTTAAAGGTTTCGTATTAAGAACCAAAAGGGCATTTAAATATAAAATATCATCCTCGTAGCTCATTTCTTTCATGCTTTATTTTTAACACATACGTACACACACAGGTCTATTCTCTAACAACAGGCGTTAAAATTGAAAATAAACAAATGGGTGTTAAAAAGTAATGTAGAAACAATCAGTGTTAAAAAAATGCTATTCTCTAAACAAAGTTTTAACAGCGACGTTAACATGTTGCTTTTATTTCAAAGCTATCAAAATCATAACCTTACTTTTTACGTTAAGGACGCCATGTTTATTTTAAACAAGACGTTAAAATGTTAAAGGCATCCCCTAGATATAGCATTGATTTTTAACACTATTTACTAAATGTTAACGCTTTAAATTTTTATTTACAGAATAGCTATTTGAGGCAAGGAAGTAATTTTGAATAGCATTTTTTAATGCTGATTGTTTTTACATTACTTTTTTAACACCTATTTTTTTATTTTAAATTTTAACGCCTCTTTTTAGAGAATAAACCTTACAGAGCGGCCATTTTGCGGGACGCATTTTTTTCACTCAGGAGGTCTCAAAAGTGATTTCTATCAAAATCTAGACATCGAATTTTTGAAATGGTTGCAAATTTTCTATATGCAGTATTAATATACCAGTATATAGTTAAAAGAAAGTAGAGTAGTTAATACCTGTTAGCTACTAAATGCTACGGAGACTCAGAATTTTTCAATTTTTTTTTTTTTATCAACTTATTTAAAACAAAATAATTAATTACATTCCTCTCTTAAATTTTAACATTTTTTATATTAATGATCAAGATTTTTAACTTTACCTCAAAAGAAAAATTTCGAAATAAAAGAAAAATACATTAATATTAACTTATTTGAACAAAGCATTTCACACGGTTATGGTCTCATATTTTATAGAGATATATTTACGTATATCAAATATCGAATGTCAGAGAAATCAATAAAAGTCAACACGTATAAAGGGCCTTAATGTGCTGGATCTCTCCCCCAAGCTGTCAAAAAAAATATTTTTTTTTTCGCTTGATAAAATAAGAAACATAAATATTGGTTATATTTAATATATTAAGATAAATATGAATGTTTTATCGTTGGGATTGCTTCAAAAGATCGTTAAATAATGACACAACCTACCTCATTTTATAAAAGGTTAATAATACATTTTTACTTTCTCTTACCTATGTATATATGTAATATATATATAGAGAGAAAGTATTGGATTCATGTCAAAAATTCGATGTCGAGATTTTGATGGATCTTCACGTTTTGAGGTCCCCTGAATCCAAAAAAGTGGTTTTCGCGACATGGTCTGTCTGTCTGTGTGTGTTCAATTTTAAGCATGATGGAATTGAGCTAGGAGTTTGAAATTTTATATTTAAGTTAGGCACCCTCCTAGGGCGTGAAAATAAGCTTTTAATCAAAATCGACCAAAGAGTACTAGTACTTTACTGATGTACTTTTTCAGTTTTTTTTGATTTTCTCAAAATTCGCTCTAACGATTTTGATTCAAATTCAAAAATCATTTATTTTTTAGATGCTCTTTCAAATGTATATTCTGATTTTGCTCTCAAAATTGTTTGAAGCACACTTTACTCTTGTGCTTCATAGGAAAGATAGGAGAAATGGTTGCCATGGTAACAAAATATAAATATTTTCCCATACTTATAAATTTTACATCTTGAATTCAATCGTACCCTATGGTCGGAAACTAAATACATGTCGACACAAAAAATCTGGCGTGACAAGCACAGAACACAACTTTCGATTACCGAAGGTAAGAGAAAGTTGTGTGCTGTGCGCCAGTCACACCAGATTTTTTACTTTCTCTTACATGTTTATGAGCCATTGACTTCAAAAGTGGGGCAAGTCCATGTAAATATCTTTTATTATAAGTATAAATTTGTTACTAGAATATATGTTCTGTATAGTTAGTAATATTTTTAAACACAAAAATTTCAATATCTGTAATAACTTGCCCAACTTAATTAATTTCAACCGCTCATATACTAATATATAGAAAGAAAGTATTGCATTCATGTCAAAAATTCGATAACGAGATTTTAATAAAAATACACGTTTTGAGAGTCCCGCAAAATGGTCTGCCTCTCTGTATGTCTGTCTGTGAACAAAATTATGTTTAACAAGACATGTGAGTGTTCTTCATTGATGAGGCCAAACATCCCATGGCCCCCGGAATCGAACCCAGGATCTCCGCCTTTCCGGGGCATAGGCGTGCTATCCATTGCACGCCTATGCCCCGGAAGGCGGAGATCCTGGGTTCGATTCCGGGCCATGGGATGTTTGGCCTCATCAATGAAGAACACTCACATGTCTTGTTAAATATATCTATGACTCAGTTAAAGTCCGAATCGAGGTATTTTGAATACTATTATCTTTTTCAAATAATAGATCTCGAAAAATATTTAGCTGTAACAAAATTATGTATGAAGGAAATGAACTAAGAGGTCTAAATTTAATATTTAAGCTAGGTACCCCCCTGTTTGCGAAAATAACATTTTAAATAAAATCGAGATTACTAGTACTATACTGATATACTTTTTCGATTTTCTCAAAATCCACTCTAATTTGAAATTCATAAATGATTTATTTTTTTTTAGATTTTCTATAATTATAAATTTTATATCTCTAATTCTAATGTGATTACTGCTAGTGTAATTACTAAATAGGCCGAAATATGTTGTAGAAAAAATTTGGTGTAACAAGCATAGAACATTAACTTTCAATTAACGAAAATAAGAGGAAGTTAGGTACTGTTTGACCAGTCATACCAGTTTTTTTTTAATCTTTAATTAAACAATAAATTCAATATTAAAATCTTAATCAAAATATATCTTCAAAAAGAGCAGGTGGGACAATAACTGATATGACAAGTAAAATTTATTAATTCATCGGGAACATAAAAAATACTTTTTGTAAATTCAAATTACAAGAAGAAATAATTTTATTTTTTTACAAATTTTGACCTTTTTAAAGTGCAAACCAGGCCGTACCATTTTCTTAAATTTAAAATACATGATAAATAAAAGGGATTTTCTGCTTCTGTCTCGTTTCATCTCAAATTCTTTTTGCTGTCAAATAGAAAAAAAGGGAGACAAAAAATGTGATAAAGTATTGAAGGTTTTGTTATGCATTTCAATATAAATTTCTGTTTTCATATCAATTCTGACTGGAAAAATATTTTTTTAATACTAGTATAAAATATAAAAATAATTTTCAAATGACATACGAGGCTACTTTATTAATTTAGAGTTTTTGTTGTGCCTATAAATATCTAATAAGTTTTTTTTTTTTAATTTTGAAATTAGTAATTTTTTTGTAAATTTTAAAAAGTTTTTATTCTTTCACATTTTTTCGAAAACTGTTATACCAGGTTTATATATATAGACCTATAACTGTGTAGGCCTACATATATCTATATAACTGTATATTCACATTTTTCCCTCAATAATATTTGAAGCACACTTTACTCTCATACTACATAGGAAAGATAGGAGAAATAATTGCCATGGATAAAAATATAAATATTTTTATATGTTTATATCTTGAATTCTAATTTACTGTCGGAAACTAAATATATATCGACACAAAAAAACTGTTGTGATAAGCACAGATCACAACCTTTACTTACCGAAGCTAAGTGTATGCTGTGCGACTCGAGTCACACCAGATTTTTTCCTCCTCCCCCTTTCCCATTCCACCACTGATTTTATCTATCAATAGTGATTTTATAACACTCCTTTAAAATATTTAGTAATTTTAAAACACTAAATTTTGATAAATTAGAGTAGGCCTAATGAAAGAAAAATCTTAGTACAGTATTTGTCGTATCGATAATTAATAATATTCTAAAAAAAAAAAAAAATAAAAATAAAAAAACTGAAACTCGCCTGTAAGCCAAAGGCTTCGGCTGGTCAAATTCATCGATTGAGTTTGGCAAAAAAAAAAAAAAAAAAGTTGACACATTCTTGATGAGGGGTTGTTCGAATCCTGTCAACGATAAAATATAATCCCCCATGTCTACGAGGAGAGGAGGAGATGAATGACGCCGAAAATGGGCAACGAGGAAAGAGAGAGAAAGAGTGGCCCGAATTCGCTTAATTTAAATAAAGAAAACAGCCCCATCTGACGCTAATGGGAGGCCTCTTTAGAGATTATTAGTATAAATGGGCTTTGTCGAGGATCACGATGGATGTGCGGCTGTCTGATGGATACCAGGAATGTGCAATTGTCTTCGTTTTGTCGTTGCCCGGCTTCCGGAACCAGGAAGCCGCTTCTTTCAATAACTCTCCAGCAGCCGACATTTCCAGTTCCCCCCTCCACCCTCCGGAAAGAGGGGGGCGGGACACCAGAAACAAATGGTGTTAATTTTTCTTACCCAAGAACTAGTATGCGAATATATACGCCGTGAAGAAGAAAAATTCCTTGTGGCAATATTCGAATGGCTTATTCATGATGTCTTTTATTTTGCCCTCTTAAAGATTGAAAAATTCCTTCATTTAATTAAAGCCCTTTCTACCATTACTAATGATTGTAAACGATATTTTCTACAGAGACAATCTGTTGTTTTTTTCTCTCTTCTTTCTCTCTTTAATTTTATTTTAAATCTGGTTTAATTTTGAAATAATAAAACAAAGAATAATTATTTCATGAAAATTAATGATACATTTTTTTAGCTATGAAATATTATACAAATTAAATCCAGTAATAATTCTACATACTACAAAAAATGCCATTGTTTTGCAATGCCCGGAATATTTCACGCAAAATAACTTCTGGTTAAGCTACGATATTCTGGATTGATATTGATATTTATTTTCCACTTCGATCCACACGACGAGTGTCGTAACATTAGTGAGTCTGAAGTTATACAGCTGCAAAAATTGCGATATGGCCTCTTTCTGAAATAATTTTATTTGATTGTAAACGATGAAAACTGATCTCTTATTTTGTAATGCATCGTTATAGGATCAAATTAAAAGTATTCTACTACTTTATAATAGCGAAAATCTGGTGGGACGATCGCATTTGCGACTTAAGAGAATGTTGTTCTATATAGCACATAACTTTCTCTTAATTAAAGTTGTGTCCTGTTCTTGTCACACCGAATTTTTTTTCGACATATATTTAGTTTATTACCATGGCAACTAACTAATATTTCTCCTATGATTTCTATGAAATATAAACTGGTCTTCAAACAATTTTGAGAAAGAAACGAGAATATACCATCTATTGCAATAAAAAAATTTAAAACCTATTTTTCGACTTATTGCAATAGTATTGAGACTAAAGCCCGCTAGTTAGGTTAGGTAAGGTTAAGTTGAAGTGGCCGTTCCCAGAGAGGGAACACACTTAGGCCAATTAGGCCCTTTGTGATACCACGGTGGGGCTATCCTCCTTTCCTTCCCTAATAGGAGATGTTCGGCAGGATGTTTGAATTATTTGCGGCAAGCTGGATTTGAACCCGAGCCGTGTTGAGACTTCGGACTCCGTAATATTAGCCATTGCCTCCTCTTAAGCCCGGTAGTCAGGCAGCCCAAATAAAATTCCAATCTCGTAACTCATTTCCTTCTTACTTTATTTTGAACACACACCGGTCTTTTTGTGGGAACCATTTTTTGACTCAGGGGGCTCCAAACGTGTTTTTCCATCATGTATTCGGCATCGAATTTTTGACTTGAATCTATTACTTTCTCTCTAATTTCCAGTCTATTTAGGTTATAATGATAGACTGGAAGAGAGGATGTCAGCCAAAAGGAGAGCCTCAGCTCTTAAGAACTGATGATGGATTTATATAATTAAACCAGAAACGTTTTCTGTATGAAGATTTTTATTCGATAGAGGCTCTCCTTTTGGCCGACATCCTCTCTACCTGTCTATCATTCTAATCGTTGAACAGCCACTTCTCTTATCAACATAATTTAGGTTATTTTTAATGTTCGAATTTTCTTTATATCTCTTGATCAAGCAAAAAAGATCCTATAAATTTATTTTCCCTAATATCCGGTGAAAGAACTAGTCCATTTTACATTCTAAAAGGGTCGTATCCGTAAAATTTTGTTCATAATTTACTTGTTATATTAATAAATAATAAACCGAGTCATTTTAGAAATTTATCTCTCCTTATAATTTTTAAATTATCATTATTATGATATCTACCACGAATATCTTTTCTTAGATATTCTCTGATGAGTGTTAAACTTGATACTTTGGATAGTATTTATAGCAATACCGTAGAAAAGTGATGTCTGCCCTGCACTATCAAGAAATAGCGAGATCGCTTGTGTGTGTGTACTCACGCGATGGGATTCGCCTTATCTTTCAGGGCGGGCATTGCCATGATTTATAAACCCTTGCCAGCCCTTTTATGAGGACATCAATGTGCCCTTACATTGCCATGACTAGTGTCAAGATGCCCGAGAAGCCCTTTGGGAAAGGGATTTAGTAATTTAAGGGTGGATAACCTCAAACCGTGGACTCTTGATTCAATTTAAATCGTTTCATTTTATACATCTCCTAAGCCTACCTATCCGTCTTCCTTTATTTACCTTTTCAAAGCCGACCTCTGAATGTAGCTCTTAGGTGATCAGTGTTTCGACACAGGCTTCTCTAATTTAATTAACTTGTTTCGAAATTGTTTTTATTTTTGTTAATGGAGCTTGGAATTTTGCTGACTTCCTCAATCACTCTTTTGATTGACTTATTACCTTTTAATTATTATTATATTAACAACATTATATTTAGACATTCCATATTATTAGATTTCAAACTCCATTCTATAAATATTTTAGATATTTACTGAATAATAAATTAAGAAGCGTATCTAAAGTTTTTGCGTTTCCAAATTTGCCCAAATTAATTTTAAAAACATTCTTCTTAATAAAGGAAATTGTTTCAATTTTGTTTTAATACGTCAATTTTATAAATACTCGAACACATATGTACTATAATATAGGCCTCCTAATTTAATAAACAAAACGTGGCTCAGGAAGGGATTAATAAAGTTTATTACAATTCTCCTATTTCATTTAATAATCCTTTTTAAGGCTTGCTAATTTTTCAAAGCGATAGGCTAGTTATATTAAAAGGAAAAATATGGTTTTTTTTTTCCTTTTAGTAATAATAACTATAAATATACAATAATTTTTTTACTTTCTCTTACCTATGTATATATATAGAGAGAGAAAGTATTGGATTCATGTCAAAAATTCGATGTCGAGATTTTGATGGATCTTCACGTTTTGAGGTCCCCTGAATCCAAAAAAGTGATTTTCGCGACATGGTCTGTCTGTGGGTGTGTGGGTGTGTTTGTGGGTGGGTGGGTGGGTGTGTGTTCAATTTTAAGCATAAAGGAATTGAGCTATGAGGCTGAAATTTTATATTTAAGTTAAACACCCCCCGGGACCGGAAAAATAAGCTTTTAATCAAAATCGGCCAAAGAGTACTAGTACTTTACTGATGTACTTTTTCAGTTTTTTTCGATTTTCTCAAAATTCGCTCTAACGATTTTGATTAAAATAAACAAAAAAAAAACTGATCTGTGACACACTTACTGGATTAAATTTCAATTAACGATATCCAATATAATTAAAATAAATTTTATTATTATTCAGAATGGCAATCGAACCATTGATCCTTGAATCATAAAGCAACTGCTTTAAGAACCTTACACCACCTTTCCACATAATCAAATTTCAATTCGAGATAAGATTAAAATAAAATATTAAATTTAATTATGAACAGCGCGTTAATCAAGTTCTCGATTTTAGTTAACTGTTAATTAAAAAATATTTTCGTCTTAATTATAAGGTTCATTAAAAGAAAACCTTAAGAATATTCTCAGTGGATAAATATTTTCATAATTAGATTATAATATAATTAAATCATTTTTCGCCTCCTTTTATCTTTTTATTTAT